>JAWNNV010001156.1:0-23590 GCA_035044485.1 Scaptomyza reducta | reverse complement strand
AAAACATTCTCAAATATAAATGCGGTTTAATTATTGAGATCGAGCCACGACTAAAACTCCTTTCCTTTTGAAAATCGGTTCAGTTTTGACAAAGTTATAGGTTCGGAAAGTTTTGACACAGTTAAAGGTTTGGAAAGTTTTGACAAAGTTACAGGTTCGGAAAGTTTTAACATGAATTTCGAAAAAAAAAACATTTGCAACTATGAATACGGTTTAATTATTGAGATCGAGCCACGACCAAAACGCCTTTCCTTTTGAAAATCGGTTCAGTTTTGACAAAGTTATAGGTTCTGAAAGTTTTGACATATTTATAGGTTCGGAAAATTTAGACATGAATTTCGAAAAAAAAAACATTTCTAACTATGAATGCGGTTTTATTATTGAGATCGAGCCACGACTAAAACGCCTTTCCTTTTGAAAATCGGTTCAGTTTTGACAAAGTTATAGGTTCGAAAAGTTTTGACACAGTTAAATGTTCGGAAAAAATTGACAAAGTTATAGGTTCGGAAAGTTTTGACATGAATTTGGAAAAAAAAAACATTTCCAACTATGAATTCGGTTTAATTATTGAGATCGAGCCAACACTAAAACGCCTTTCCTTTTGAAAATCGGTTCAGTTTTGACAAAGTTATAGGTTCGGAAAGTTTTGACATGAATTTCGAAAAAAAACATTTGCAACTACGAATGCGGTTTAATTATTGAGATCGAGCCAACACTAAAACGCCTTTCCTTTTGAAAATCGGTTCAGTTTTGACAAAGTTATAGGTTCGGGAAGTTTTGACACAGTTAAAGATTCGGAAAAAAATGACAAAGTTATAGGTTCGGAAAGTTTTGACATGAATTTCGAAAAAAAAAACATTTGCAACTATGAATACGGTTTAATTATTGAGATCGAGCCACGACTAAAACGCCTTTCCTTTTGAAAATCGGTTCAGTTTTGACAAAGTTATAGGTTCGGAAAGTTTTGACATATTTATAGGTTCGGAAAGATTTGACATGAATTTCGAAAAAAAAAACATTTCTAACTATGAATGCGGTTTAACTATTGAGATCGAGCCACGACTAAAACGCCTTTCCTTTTGAAAATCGGTTCAGTTTTGACAAAGTTATAGGTACGGAAAATTTTGACATAGTTATAGGTTCGGAAAATTTTGACAAAGTTACAGGTTTGGAAAGTTGTAACATGAATTTCGAAAAAAAAGACATTTCCAACTATGAATGCGGTTTAATTATTGAGATCGAGCCACGACTAAAACACCTTTCCTTTTGAAAATCGGTTCAGTTTTTACAAAGTTATAGGTTCGGAAAGTTTTGACATAGTTATAGGTTCGGAAAGTTTTGACAAAGTTATAGGTTCAGAAAGTTTTAACATGAATTTCGAAAAAAAAACATTTCTAACTATGAATGTAGTTTAATTATTGAGATCGAGCCACGACTAAAACGCCTTTCCTTTTGAAAATCGGTTCAGTTTTGACAAAGTTATAGGTTCTGAAAGTTTTAACATATTTATGGGTTCGGAAAGTTTTGATATGAATTTAAAAAAAAAAAACATTTGCAACTATGAATGCGGCCTAATTATTGAGATCGATCCACGACTAAAACGCCTTTCCTTTTGAAAAACGGTTCAGTTTTGACAAAGTTATAGGTTCGGAAAGTTTTGACACAGTTAAAGATTCGGAAAAAATTGGCAAAGTTATAGGTTCGGAAAGTTTTGACATGAATTTCGAAAAAAAAAAAACATTTCCATCTATGAATGCGGTTTAATTATTAAGATCGATAGTTATAGGTTCGGAAAGTTTTGACAAAGTTATAGGTTCGGAAAGTTTTAACATGAATTTCGAAAAAAAAACATTTCTAACTATGAATGCGGTTTAATTATTGAGATCGAGCCACGACTAAAACGCCTTTCCTTTTGAAAATCGGTTCAGTTTTGACAAAGTTATAGGTTCTGAAAGTTTTAACATATTTATAGGTTCGGAAAGTTTTGATATGAATTTAAAAAAAAAAAACATTTGCAACTATGAATGCGGTTTAATTATTGAGATCGAGCCACGACTAAAACGCCTTTCCTTTTGAAAATCGGTTCAGTTTTGACAAAGTTATAGGTTCGGAAAGTTTTGACATAGTTATAGGTTCGGAAAATTTTGACAAAGTTACAGGTTCGGAAAGTTGTAACATGAATTTCGAAAAAAAAAACATTTGCAACTATGCGGTTTAATTATTGAGATCGAGCCACGACTAAAACGCCTTTCCTTTTGAAAATCGGTTCAGTTTTGACAAAGTTATAGGTTCTGAAAGTTTTGACATGAATTTCGAAAAAAAAATAACATTTGCAACTATGAATTCGGTTTAATTATTGAGATCGAGCCACGACTAAAACGCCTTTCCTTTTGAAAATCGGTTCAGTTTTGACAAAGTTATAGGTTCGGAAAGTTTTGACATAGTTATAGGTTTGGAAAGTTTTGACAAAGTTATTGGTTCTGAAAGTTTTGACATATTTATAGGTTCGGAAAGATTTGACATGAATTCCGAAAAAAAAATACATTCTCAACTATGAATGCGGTTTAATTATTGAGATCGAGCCACGACTAAAACGCCTTTCCTTTTGAAAATCGGTTCAGTTTTGACAAAGTTATAGGTTCTGAAAGTTTTGACATATTTATAGGTTCGGAAAGTTTTGACATGAATTTCGAAAAAAAAAAACATTCTCAACTATAAATGCGGTTTAATTATTAAGATCGAGCCACGACTAAAACGCCTTTCCTTTTGAAAATCGGTTCAGTTTTGACAAAGTTATAGGTTCGGAAAGTTTTGACATAGTTAAAGGTTTGGAAAGTTTTGACAAAGTTACAGGTTCGGAAAGTTTTAACATGAATTTCGAAAAAAAAAAACATTTCCAACTATGAATGCGGTTTAATTATTGAGATCGAGTCACGACTAAAACGCCTTTCCTTTTGAAAATCGGTTCAGTTTTGACAAAGTTATAGTTTCTGAAAGTTTGGACATATTTATAGGTTCGGAAAGATTTGACATGAATTTCGAAAAAAAAAAATACATTCTCAACTATGAATGCGGTTTAATTATTGAGATCGAGCCACGACAAAAACGCCTTTCCTTTTGAAAATCGGTTCAGTTTTGACAAAGTTATAGCTTCGGAAAGTTTTGACATATTTATAGGTTCGGAAAGTTTTGACATGAATTTCGAAAAAAAAAACATTTCCAACTATGAATGCGGTTTAATTATTGAGATCGAGCAAACACTAAAACGCCTTTCCTTTTGAAAATCGGTTCAGTTTTGACAAAGTTATAGGTTCGGAAAGTTTTGACATGAATTTCGAAAAAAAAACATTTGCAACTATGAATGCGGTTTAATTATTGAGAGCGAGCCACGACTAAAACACCTTTCCTTTTGAAAATCGGTTCAGTTTCGACAAAGTTATAGGTTCGGAAAGTTTTGACATAGTTATAGGTTTGGAAAGTTTTGACAAAGTTACAGGTTCGGAAAGTTTTAACATGAATTTCGAAAAAAAAAAAACATTTCCAACTATGAATGCGGTTTAATTATTGAGATCGAGCCACGACTAAAACGCCTTTCCTTTTGAAAATCGGTTCAGTTTTGACAAAGTTATAGGTTCTGAAAGTTTTGACATATTTATAGGTTCGGAAAGTTTTGACATGAATTTCGAAAAAAAAACATTCTCAACTATGAATGCGGTTTAATTATTGAGATCGAGCCACGACTAAAACGCCTTTCCTTTTGAAAATCGGTTCAGTTTTGACAAAGTTATAGGTTCGGAAAGTTTTGACATAGTTATAGGTTTGAAAAGTTTTGACAAAGTTACAGGTTCGGAAAGTTTTGACATGAATTTCGAAAAAAAAAAACATTTCCAACTATGAATGCGGTTTAATTATTGAGATCGAGCCACGACTAAAACGCCTTTCCTTTTGAAAATCGGTTCAGTTTTGACAAAGTTATAGGTTCTGAAAGTTTTGACATATTTATAGGTTCGGAAAGTTTTGACATGAATTTCGAAAAAAAAAACATTCTCAACTATGAATGCGGTTTAATTATTGAGATCGAGCCACGACAAAAACGCCTTTCCTTTTGAAAATCGGTTCAGTTTTGACAAAGTTATAGGTTCCGAAAGTTTTGACATTTTTATAGGTTCGGAAAGATTTGACATGAATTTCAAAAAAAAAAAACATTTCTAACTATGAATGCGGTTTAACTATTGAGATCGAGCCACGACTAAAACGCCATTCCTTTTGAAAATCGGTTCAGTTTTGACAAAGTTATAGGTTCGGAAAGTTTTGACATAGTTATAGGTTTGAAAAGTTTTGACAAAGTTACAGGTTCGGAAAGTTTTGACATGAATTTCGAAAAAAAAAACATTCTCAACTATGAATGCGGTTTAATTATTGAGATCGAGCCACGACTAAAACGCCTTTCCTTTTGAAAATCGGTTCAGTTTTGACAAAGTTATAGGTTCGGAAAGTTTTGACATATTTATAGGTTCGGAAAGATTTGACATGAATTTGGAAAAAAAAAAAAACATTTCTAACTATGAATGCGGTTTAATTATTGAGAGCGAGCCACGACTAAAACACCTTTCCTTTTGAAAATCGGTTCAGTTTCGACAAAGTTATAGGTTCGGAAAGTTTTGACATAGTTATAGGTTTGGAAAGTTTTGACAAAGTTACAGGTTCGGAAAGTTTTAACATGAATTTCGAAAAAAAAAACATTTCCAACTATGAATGCGGTTTAATTATTGAGATCGAGCCACGACTAAAACGCCTTCCCTTTTGAAAATCGGTTCAGTTTTGACAAAGTTATAGGTTCGGAAAGTTTTGACATATTTATAGGTTGGGAAAGATTTGACATGAATTTCGAAAAAAAAAAACATTTCTAACTATGAATGCGGTTTAATTATTGAGATCGAGCCACGACTAAAACGCCTTTCCTTTTGAAAATCGGTTCAGTTTTGACAAAGTTATAGGTTCGGAAAGTTTTGACATAGTTATAGGTTTGGAAAGTTTTGACAAAGTTACAGGTTCGGAAAGTTTTAACATGAATTTCGAAAAAATAAAACATTTCCAACTATGAATGCGGTTTAATTATTGAGATCGAGCCACGACAAAAACGCCTTTCCTTTTGAAAATCGGTTCAGTTTTGACAAAGTTATAGGTTCGGAAAGTTTTGACATATTTATAGGTTCGGAAAGATTTGACATGAATTTCGAAAAAAAAAACATTTCTAACTATGAATGCGGTTTAACTATTGAGATCGACCCACGACTAAAACGCCTTTCCTTTTGAAAATCGGTTCAGTTTTGACAAAGTTATAGGTTCGGAAAATTTTGACATAGTTACAGGTTCGGAAAGTTGTAACATGAATTTCGAAAAAAAAAAAATTTCCAACTATGAATGCGGTTTAATTATTGAGAGCGAGCCACGACTAAAACACCTTTCCTTTTGAAAATCGGTTCAGTTTTGACAAAGTTATAGGTTCGGAAAGTTTTGACATGAATTTCGAAAAAAAAAACATTTCTAACTATGAATGCGGTTTAATTATTGAGATCGAGCCACGACTAAAACGCCTTTCCTTTTGAAAATCGGTTCAGTTTTGACAAAGTTATAGGTTCGGAAAGTTTTGACACAGTTAAAGATTCGGAAAAAATTGACAAAGTTATAGGTTCGGAAAGTTTTGACATGAATTTCGAAAAAAAAAACATTTCCAACTATGAATGCGGTTTAATTATTGAGATCGAGCCACGACTAAAACGCCTTTCCTTTTGAAAATTGGTTCAGTTTTGACAAAGTTATAGGTTCGGAAAGTTTTGACATAGTTATAGGTTTGGAAAGTTTTGACAAAGTTATATGTTCGGAAAGTTTTAACATGAATTTCGAAAAAAAAAAACATTTGCAACTATGAATGCGGTTTAATTATTGAGATCGAGCCACGACTAAAACGCCTTTCCTTTTGAAAATTGGTTCAGTTTTGACAAAGTTATAGGTTCGAAAAGTTTTGACACAGTTAAATGTTCGGACAAAATTGACAAAGTTATACGTTCGGAAAGTTTTGACATGAATTTCGAAAAAAAAAACATTTCCAACTATGAATGCGGTTTAATTATTGAGATCGAGCAAACACTAAAACGCCTTTCCTTTTGAAAATCGGTTCAGTTTTGACAAAGTTATAGGTTCGGAAAGTTTTGACATGAATTTCGAAAAAAAAACATTTGCAACTATGAATGCGGTTTAATTATTGAGAGCGAGCCACGACTAAAACACCTTTCCTTTTGAAAATCGGTTCAGTTTCGACAAAGTTATAGGTTCGGAAAGTTTTGACATAGTTATAGGTTTGGAAAGTTTTGACAAAGTTACAGGTTCGGAAAGTTTTAACATGAATTTCGAAAAAAAAAAAACATTTCCAACTATGAATGCGGTTTAATTATTGAGATCGAGCCACGACTAAAACGCCTTTCCTTTTGAAAATCGGTTCAGTTTTGACAAAGTTATAGGTTCTGAAAGTTTTGACATATTTATAGGTTCGGAAAGTTTTGACATGAATTTCGAAAAAAAAAACATTCTCAACTATGAATGCGGTTTAATTATTGAGATCGAGCCACGACTAAAACGCCTTTCCTTTTGAAAATCGGTTCAGTTTTGACAAAGTTATAGGTTCGGAAAGTTTTGACATATTTATAGGTTCGGAAAGATTTGACATGAATTTGGAAAAAAAAAAAACATTTCTAACTATGAATGCGGTTTAATTATTGAGAGCGAGCCACGACTAAAACACCTTTCCTTTTGAAAATCGGTTCAGTTTCGACAAAGTTATAGGTTCGGAAAGTTTTGACATAGTTATAGGTTTGGAAAGTTTTGACAAAGTTACAGGTTCGGAAAGTTTTAACATGAATTTCGAAAAAAAAAAACATTTCCAACTATGAATGCGGTTTAATTATTGAGATCGAGCCACGACTAAAACGCCTTCCCTTTTGAAAATCGGTTCAGTTTTGACAAAGTTATAGGTTCGGAAAGTTTTGACATATTTATAGGTTGGGAAAGATTTGACATGAATTTCGAAAAAAAAAACATTTCTAACTATGAATGCGGTTTAACTATTGAGATCGAGCCACGACTAAAACGCCTTTCCTTTTGAAAATCGGTTCAGTTTTGACAAAGTTATAGGTTCGGAAAGTTTTGACATAGTTATAGGTTTGGAAAGTTTTGACAAAGTTACAGGTTCGGAAAGTTTTAACATGAATTTCGAAAAAATAAAACATTTCCAACTATGAATGCGGTTTAATTATTGAGATCGAGCCACGACAAAAACGCCTTTCCTTTTGAAAATCGGTTCAGTTTTGACAAAGTTATAGGTTCGGAAAGTTTTGACATATTTATAGGTTCGGAAAGATTTGACATGAATTTCGAAAAAAAAAACATTTCTAACTATGAATGCGGTTTAACTATTGAGATCGACCCACGACTAAAACGCCTTTCCTTTTGAAAATCGGTTCAGTTTTGACAAAGTTATAGGTTCGGAAAATTTTGACATAGTTACAGGTTCGGAAAGTTGTAACATGAATTTCGAAAAAAAAAAATTTCCAACTATGAATGCGGTTTAATTATTGAGAGCGAGCCACGACTAAAACACCTTTCCTTTTGAAAATCGGTTCAGTTTTGACAAAGTTATAGGTTCGGAAAGTTTTGACATGAATTTCGAAAAAAAAAACATTTCTAACTATGAATGCGGTTTAATTATTGAGATCGAGCCACGACTAAAACGCCTTTCCTTTTGAAAATCGGTTCAGTTTTGACAAAGTTATAGGTTCGGAAAGTTTTGACACAGTTAAATGTTCGGAAAAAATTGAAAAAGTTATAGGTTCGGAAAGTTTTGACATGAATTTCGAAAAAAAAAAACATTTCCAACTATGAATGCGGTTTAATAATTGAGATCGAGCCACGACTAAAACGCCTTTCCTTTTGAAAATCGGTTCAGTTTTGACAAAGTTATAGGTTCGGAAAGTTTTGACACAGTTAAAGATTCGGAAAAAATTGACAAAGTTATAGGTTCGGAAAGTTTTGACATGAATTTCGAAAAAAAAAACATTTCCAACTATGAATGCGGTTTAATTATTGAGATCGAGCCACGACTAAAACGCCTTTCCTTTTGAAAATCGGTTCAGTTTTGACAAAGTTATAGGTTCGGAAAGTTTTGACACAGTTAAAGATTCGGAAAAAATTGACAAAGTTATAGGTTCGGAAAGTTTTGACATGAATTTCGAAAAAAAAAACATTTCCAACTATGAATGCGGTTTAATTATTGAGATCGAGCCACGACTAAAACGCCTTTCCTTTTGAAAATTGGTTCAGTTTTGACAAAGTTATAGGTTCGGAAAGTTTTGACATAGTTATAGGTTTGGAAAGTTTTGACAAAGTTATATGTTCGGAAAGTTTTAACATGAATTTCGAAAAAAAAAACATTTGCAACTATGAATGCGGTTTAATTATTGAGATCGAGCCACGACTAAAACGCCTTTCCTTTTGAAAATTGGTTCAGTTTTGACAAAGTTATAGGTTCGAAAAGTTTTGACACAGTTAAATGTTCGGACAAAATTGACAAAGTTATACGTTCGGAAAGTTTTGACATGAATTTCGAAAAAAAAAACATTTCCAACTATGAATGCGGTTTAATTATTGAGATCGAGCCAACACTACAACGCCTTTCCTTTTGAAAATCGGTTCAGTTTTGACAAAGTTATAGGTTCGGAAAGTTTTGACATAGTTATAGGTTCGGAAAGTTTTGACAAAGTTACAGGTTCGGAAAGTTTGAACATAAATTTCGAAAAAAAAAACATTTCCAACTATGAATGCGGTTTAATTATTGAGATCGAGCCACGACTAAAACGCCTTTCCTTTTGAAAATGGGTTCAGTGTTGATAAAGTTATAGGTTCTGAAAGTTTTGACATATTTATAGGTTCGGAAACTTTTGACATGAATTTCAAAAAAAAAAACATTTGCAACTATGAATGCGGTTTAATTATTGAGATCGACCCATGACTAAAACGCCTTTCCTTTTGAAAATCGGTTCAGTTTTGACAAAGTTATAGGTTCGGAAAGTTTTGACATATTGATAGGTTCGGAAAGATTTGACATGAATTTCGAAAAAAAAAAACATTTGCAACTATGAATGCGGTTTAATTATTGAGATCGAGCCACGACTAAAACGCCTTTTCTTTTGAAAATCGGTTCAGTTTTGACAAAGTTATAGGTTCGGAAAATTTTGACATAGTTATAGGTTTGGAAAATTTTGACAAAGTTACAGGTTCGGAAAGTTGTAACATGAATTTCGAAAAAAAAAAACATTTCCAACTATGAATGCGGTTTAATTATTGAGAGCGAGCCACGACTAAAACATCTTTCCTTTTGAAAATCGGTTCAGTTTCGACAAAGTTATAGGTTCGGAAAGTTTTGACATAGTTATAGGTTTGGAAAGTTTTGACAAAGTTACAGGTTCGGAAAGTTTTAACATGAATTTCGAAAAAAAAAAAACATTTCCAACTATGAATGCGGTTTAATTATTGAGATCGAGCCACGACTAAAACGCCTTCCCTTCTGAAAATCGGTTCGGTTTTGACAAAGTTATAGGTTCGGAAAGTTTTGACATATTTATAGGTTCGGAAAGATTTGACATGAATTTCGAAAAAAAAAAACATTTCTAACTATGAATGCGGTTTAATTATTGAGAGCGAGCCACGACTAAAACACCTTTCCTTTTGAAAATCGGTTCAGTTTCGACTAAGTTATAGGTTCGGAAAGTTTTGACATAGTTATAGGTTCGGAAAGTTTTGACAAAGTTATAGGTTCGGAAAGTTTTAACATGAATTTCGAAACAAAAAAAACATTTCCAACTATGAATGCGGTTTAATTATTGAGAGCGAGCCACGACTAAAACACCTTTCCTTTTGAAAATCGGTTCAGTTTCGACTAAGTTATAGGTTCGGAAAGTTTTGACATAGTTATAGGTTCGGAAAGTTTTGACAAAGTTATAGGTTCGGAAAGTTTTAACATGAATTTCGAAAAAAAAACATTTCTAACTATGAATGTGGTTTAATTATTGAAATCGAGCCACGACTAAAACGCCTTTCCTTTTGAAAATCGGTTCAGTTTTGACAAAGTTATAGGATCTGAAAGTTTTAACATATTTATAGGTTCGGAAAGTTTTGATATGAATTTCAAAAAAAAAAACCTTTGCAACTATGAATTCGGTTTAATTATTGAGATCGAGCCACGACTAAAACGCCTTTCCTTTTGAAAATCGGTTCAGTTTTGACAAAGTTATAGGTTCTGAAAGTTTTGACATATTTATAGGTTCGGAAAGTTTTGACATGAATTTCGAAAAAAAAAACATTTGCAACTATGAATGCGGTTTAATTATTGAGATCGAGCCACGACTAAAACGCCTTTCCTTTTTGAAAATTGGTTCAGTTTTGACAAAGTTATAGGTTCGAAAAGTTTTGACACAGTTAAATGTTCGGAAAAAATTGACAAAGTTATAGGTTCGGAAAGTTTTGACATGAATTTCGAAAAAAAAAACATTTCCAACTATGAATGCGGTTTAATTATTGAGATCGAGCCAACACTAAAACGCCTTTCCTTTTGAAAATCGGTTCAGTTTCGACTAAGTTATAGGTTCGGAAAGTTTTGACATAGTTATAGGTTCGGAAAGTTTTGACAAAATTACAGGTTCGGAAAGTTTGAACATAAATTTCGAAAAAAAAAACATTTCCAACCATGAATGCGGTTTAATTATTGAGATCGAGCCACGACTAAAACGCCTTTCCTTTTGAAAATGGGTTCAGTGTTGATAAAGTTATAGGTTCTGAAAGTTTTGACATATTTATAGGTTCGGAAAGTTTTGACATGAATTTCAAAAAAACAAAACATTTGCAACTATGAATGCGGTTTAACTATTGAGATCGAGCCACGACTAAAACGCCTTTTCTTTTGAAAATCGGTTCAGTTTTGACAAAGTTATAGGTTCGGGAAGTTTAGACAAGTAAAGATTCGGAAAAAATTGACAAAGTTATAGGTTCGGAAAGTTTTGACATGAATTTCGAAAAAAAAAACATTCTCAACTATAAATGTGGTTTAATTATTAAGATCGAGCCACGACTAAAACGCCTTTCCTTTTGAAAATCGGTTCAGTTTTGACAAAGTTATAGGTTCGGAAAGTTTTGACATATTGATAGGTTCGGAAAGATTTGACATGAATTTCGAAAAAAAAAACATTTCTAACTATGAATGCGGTTTAACTATTGAGATCGAGCCACGACTAAAACGCCTTTTCTTTTGAAAATCGGTTCAGTTTTGACAAAGTATAGGTTCGGAAAATTTTGACATAGTTATAGGTTTGGAAAATTTTGACAAAGTTACAGGTTCGGAAAGTTGTAACATGAATTTCGAAAAAAAAAACATTTCCAACTATGAATGCGGTTTAATTATTGAGAGCGAGCCACGACTAAAACACCTTTCCTTTTGAAAATCGGTTCAGTTTCGACAAAGTTATAGGTTCGGAAAGTTTTGACATAGTTATAGGTTTGGAAAGTTTTGACAAAGTTACAGGTTCGGAAAGTTTTAACATGAATTTCGAAAAAAAAAACATTTCCAACTATGAATGCGGTTTAATTATTTAGATCGAGCCACGACTAAAACGCCTTCCCTTCTGAAAATCGGTTCAGTTTTGACAAAGTTATAGGTTCGGAAAGTTTTGACATATTTATAGGTTCGGAAAGATTTGACATGAATTTCGAAAAAAAAAACATTTCTAACTATGAATGCGGTTTAACTATTGAGATCGAGCCACGACTAAAACGCCTTTCCTTTTGAAAATCGGTTCAGTTTTGACAAAGTTATAGGTTCGGAAAATTTTACATAGTTATAGGTTCGGAAAATTTTGACAAAGTTACAGGTTCGGAAAGTTGTAACATGAATTTCGAAACAAAAAAAACATTTCCAACTATGAATGCGGTTTAGTTATTGAGAGCGAGCCACGACTAAAACACCTTTCCTTTTGAAAATCGGTTCAGTTTCGACTAAGTTATAGGTTCGGAAAGTTTTGACATAGTTATAGGTTCGGAAAGTTTTGACAAAGTTATAGGTTCGGAAAGTTTTAACATGAATTTCGAAAAAAAAACATTTCTAACTATGAATGTGGTTTAATTATTGAAATCGAGCCACGACTAAAACGCCTTTCCTTTTGAAAATCGGTTCAGTTTTGACAAAGTTATAGGTTCTGAAAGTTTTAACATATTTATAGGTTCGGAAAGTTTTGATATGAATTTCAAAAAAAAACACATTTGCAACTATGAATTCGGTTTAATTATTGAGATCGAGCCACGACTAAAACGCCTTTCCTTTTGAAAATCGGTTCAGTTTTGACAAAGTTATAGGTTCTGAAAGTTTTGACATATTTATAGGTTCGGAAAGTTTTGACATGAATTTCGAAAAAAAAAAACATTTGCAACTATGAATGCGGTTTAATTATTGAGATCGAGCCACGACTAAAACGCCTTTCCTTTTGAAAATCGGTTCAGTTTTGACAAAGTTATAGGTTCGAAAAGTTTTGACACAGTTAAATGTTCGGAAAAAATTGACAAAGTTATAGGTTCGGAAAGTTTTGACATGAATTTCGAAAAAAAAAACATTTCCAACTATGAATGCGGTTTAATTATTGAGATCGAGCCAACACTAAAACGCCTTTCCTTTTGAAAATCGGTTCAGTTTTGACAAAGTTATAGGTTCGGAAAGTTTTTACATAGTTATAGGTTCGGAAAGTTTTGACAAAGTTACAGGTTCGGAAAGTTTGAACATAAATTTCGAAAAAAAAAACATTTCCAACTATGAATGCGGTTTAATTATTGAGATCGAGCCACGACTAAAACGCCTTTCCTTTTGAAAATGGGTTCAGTGTTGATAAAGTTATAGGTTCTGAAAGTTTTAACATATTTATAGGTTCGGAAAGTTTTGACATGAATTTCGAAAAAAAAAACATTTGCAACTATGAATGCGGTTTAATTATTGAGATCGACCCATGACTAAAACGCCTTACCTTTTGAAAATCGGTTCAGTTTTGACAAAGTTATAGGTTCGGGAAGTTTTGACACAGTTAAAGATTCGGAAAAAATTGACAAATTTATAGGTTCGGAAAGTTTTGACATAAATTTCGAAAAAAAAAACATTTGCAACTATGAATGCGGCTTAACTATTGGATATCGAGCCACGACTAAAACGCCTTTCCTTTTGAAAATCGGTTCAGTTTTGACAAAGTTATAGGTTCTGAAAGTTTTGACACATTTATAGGTTCGGAAAGTTTTGACATGAATTTCAAAAAAAAAAACATTTGCAATTATGAATGCGGTTTAATTATTGAGATCGAGCCACGACTAAAACGCCTTTCCTTTTGAAAATCGGTTAGTTTTGACAAAGTTATAGGTTCTGAAAGTTTTGACATATTTATAGGTTCGGAAAGTTTTGACATGAATTTCGAAAAAAAAAACATTCTCAACTATAAATGTGGTTTAATTATTAAGATCGAGCCACGACTAAAACGCCTTTCCTTTTGAAAATCGGTTCAGTTTTGACAAAGTTATAGATTCGGAAAGTTTTGACATATTGATAGGTTCGGAAAGATTTGACATGAATTTCGAAAAAAAAAACATTTCTAACTATGAATGCGGTTTAACTATTGAGATCGAGCCACGACTAAAACGCCTTTTCTTTTGAAAATCGGTTCAGTTTTGACAAAGTTATAGGTTCGGAAAATTTTGACATAGTTATAGGTTTGGAAAATTTGACAAAGTTACAGGTTCGGAAAGTTGTAACATGAATTTGGAAAAAAAAAAACATTTCCAACTATGAATGCGGTTTAATTATTGAGAGCGAGCCACGACTAAAACACCTTTCCTTTTGAAAATCGGTTCAGTTTCGACAAAGTTATAGGTTCGGAAAGTTTTGACATAGTTATAGGTTTGGAAAGTTTTGACAAAGTTACAGGTTCGGAAAGTTTTAACATGAATTTCGAAAAAAAACATTTCCAACTATGAATGCGGTTTAATTATTTAGATCGAGCCACGACTAAAACGCCTTCCCTTCTGAAAATCGGTTCAGTTTTGACAAAGTTATAGGTTCGGAAAGTTTTGACATATTTATAGGTTCGGAAAGATTTGACATGAATTTCGAAAAAAAAAAATTTCCAACTATGAATGCGGTTTAACTATTGAGATCGAGCCACGACTAAAACGCCTTTCCTTTTGAAAATCGGTTCAGTTTTGACAAAGTTATAGGTTCGGAAAATTTTGACATAGTTATAGGTTCGGAAAATTTTGACAAAGTTACAGGTTCGGAAAGTTGTAACATGAATTTCGAAAAAAAAAAACATTTCCAACTATGAATGCGGTTTAATTATTGAGAGCGAGCCACGACTAAAACACCTTTCCTTTTGAAAATCGGTTCAGTTTTGACAAAGTTATAGGTTCGAAAAGTTTTGACACAGTTAAATGTTCGGAAAAAATTGACAAAGTTATAGGTTCGGAAAGTTTTGACATGAATTTCGAAAAAAAAAACATTTCCAACTATGAATGCGGTTTAATTATTGAGATCGAGCCACGACTAAAACGCCTTTCCTTTTGAAAATGGGTTCAGTGTTGATAAAGTTATAGGTTCTGAAAGTTTTAACATATTTATAGGTTCGGAAAGTTTTGACATGAATTTCGAAAAAAAAAACATTTGCAACTATGAATGCGGTTTAATTATTGAGATCGACCCATGACTAAAACGCCTTACCTTTTGAAAATCGGTTCAGTTTTGACAAAGTTATAGGTTCGGGAAGTTTTGACACAGTTAAAGATTCGGAAAAAATTGACAAATTTATAGGTTCGGAAAGTTTTGACATGAATTTCGAAAAAAAAACATTTGCAACTATGAATGCGGCTTAACTATTGAGATCGAACCACGACTAAAACGCCTTTCCTTTTGAAAATCGGTTCAGTTTTGACAAAGTTATAGGTTCTGAAAGTTTTGACACATTTATAGGTTCGGAAAGTTTTGACATGAATTTCAAAAAAAAAAAACATTTGCAATTATGAATGCGGTTTAATTATTGAGATCGAGCCACGACTAAAACGCCTTTCCTTTTGAAAATCGGTTCAGTTTTGACAAAGTTATAGGTTCTGAAAGTTTTGACATATTTATAGGTTCGGAAAGTTTTGATATGAATTTCAAAAAAAAAATAATTTGCAACTATGAATTCGGTTTAATTATTGAGATCGAGCCACGACTAAAACGCCTTTCCTTTTGAAAATCGGTTCAGTTTTGACAAAGTTATAGGTTCTGAAAGTTTTGACATATTTATAGGTTCGGAAAGTTTTGACATGAATTTCGAAAAAAAAAAACATTTGCAACTATGAATGCGGTTTAACTATTGAGATCGAGCCACGACTAAAACGCCTTTCCTTTTGAAAATCGGTTCAGTTTTGACAAAGTTATAGGTTCGAGAAGTTTTGACACAGTTAAAGATTCGGAAAAAATTGACAAAGTTATAGGTTCGGAAAGTTTTGACATGAATTTCGAAAAAAAACACATTTGCAACTATGAATGCGGTTTAACTATTGAGATCGAGCCACGACTAAAACGCCTTTCCTTTTGAAAATCGGTTCAGTTTTGACAAAGTTATAGGTTCTGAAAGTTTTGACACATTTATAGGTTCGGAAAGTTTTGACATGAATTTCGAAAAAAAAAAACATTTGCAACTATGAATGCGGTTTAATTATTGAGATCGAGCCACGACTAAAACGCCTTTCCTTTTGAAAATCGGTTCAGTTTTGACAAAGTTATAGGTTCTGAAAGTTTTGACATATTTATAGGTTCGGAAAGTTTTGACATGAATTTCGAAAAAAAAACATTCTCAACTATAAATGTGGTTTAATTATTAAGATCGAGCCACGACTAAAACGCCTTTCCTTTTGAAAATCGGTTCAGTTTTGACAAAGTTATAGGTTCGGAAAGTTTTGACATATTGATAGGTTCGGAAAGATTTGACATGAATTTCGAAAAAAAAAACATTTCTAACTATGAATGCGGTTTAACTATTGAGATCGAGCCACGACTAAAACGCCTTTTCTTTTGAAAATCGGTTCAGTTTTGACAAAGTTATAGGTTCGGAAAATTTTGACATAGTTATAGGTTTGGAAAATTTTGACAAAGTTACAGGTTCGGAAAGTTGTAACATGAATTTCGAAAAAAAAAACATTTCCAACTATGAATGCGGTTTAATTATTGAGAGCGAGCCACGACTAAAACGCCTTTCCTTTTGAAAATGGGTTCAGTGTTGATAAAGTTATAGGTTCTGAAAGTTTTAACATATTTATAGGTTCGGAAAGTTTTGACATGAATTTCGAAAAAAAAAAACATTTGCAACTATGAATGCGGTTTAATTATTGAGATCGACCCATGACTAAAACGCCTTTCCTTTTGAAAATCGGTTCAGTTTTGACAAAGTTATAGGTTCGGAAAGTTTTGACATATTTATAGGTTCGGAAAGATTTGACATGAATTTCGAAAAAAAAACATTTCCAACTATGAATGCGGTTTAATTATTTAGATCGAGCCACGACTAAAACGCCTTCCCTTCTGAAAATCGGTTCAGTTTTGACAAAGTTATAGGTTCTGAAAGTTTTAACATATTTATAGGTTCGGAAAGTTTTGATATGAATTTCAAAAAAAAAAACATTTGCAACTATGAATTCGGTTTAATTATTGAGATCGAGCCACGACTAAAACGCCTTTCCTTTTGAAAATCGGTTCAGTTTTGACAAAGTTATAGGTTCTGAAAGTTTTGACATATTTATAGGTTCGGAAAGTTTTGACATGAATTTCGAAAAAAAAAACATTTGCAACTATGAATGCGGTTTAATTATTGAGATCGAGCCACGACTAAAACGCCTTTCCTTTTGAAAATCGGTTCAGTTTTGACAAAGTTATAGGTTCGAAAAGTTTTGACACAGTTAAATGTTCGGAAAAAATTGACAAAGTTATAGGTTCGGAAAGTTTTGACATGAATTTCGAAAAAAAAAACATTTCCAACTATGAATGCGGTTTAATTATTGAGAGCGAGCCACGACTAAAACGCCTTTCCTTTTGAAAATGGGTTCAGTGTTGATAAAGTTATAGGTTCTGAAAGTTTTAACATATTTATAGGTTCGGAAAGTTTTGACATGAATTTCGAAAAAAAAAAACATTTGCAATTATGAATGCGGTTTAATTATTGAGATCGAGCCACGACTAAAACGCCTTTCCTTTTGAAAATCGGTTCAGTTTTGACAAAGTTATAGGTTCTGAAAGTTTTGACATATTTATAGGTTCGGAAAGTTTTGACATGAATTTCGAAAAAAAAAACATTCTCAACTATAAATGTGGTTTAATTATTAAGATCGAGCCACGACTAAAACGCCTTTCCTTTTGAAAATCGGTTCAGTTTTGACAAAGTTATAGGTTCGGAAAGTTTTGACATATTGATAGGTTCGGAAAGATTTGACATGAATTTCGAAAAAAAAAACATTTCTAACTATGAATGCGGTTTAACTATTGAGATCGAGCCACGACTAAAACGCCTTTTCTTTTGAAAATCGGTTCAGTTTTGACAAAGTTATAGGTTCGGAAAATTTTGACATAGTTATAGGTTTGGAAAATTTTGACAAAGTTACAGGTTCGGAAAGTTGTAACATGAATTTCGAAAAAAAAAAACATTTCCAACTATGAATGCGGTTTAATTATTGAGAGCGAGCCACGACTAAAACGCCTTTCCTTTTGAAAATGGGTTCAGTGTTGATAAAGTTATAGGTTCTGAAAGTTTTAACATATTTATAGGTTCGGAAAGTTTTGACATGAATTTCGAAAAAAAAAACATTTGCAACTATGAATGCGGTTTAATTATTGAGATCGACCCATGACTAAAACGCCTTTCCTTTTGAAAATCGGTTCAGTTTTGACAAAGTTATAGGTTCGGAAAGTTTTGACATATTTATAGGTTCGGAAAGATTTGACATGAATTTCGAAAAAAAAACATTTCCAACTATGAATGCGGTTTAATTATTTAGATCGAGCCACGACTAAAACGCCTTCCCTTCTGAAAATCGGTTCAGTTTTGACAAAGTTATAGGTTCTGAAAGTTTTAACATATTTATAGGTTCGGAAAGTTTTGATATGAATTTCAAAAAAAAAAACATTTGCAACTATGAATTCGGTTTAATTATTGAGATCGAGCCACGACTAAAACGCCTTTCCTTTTGAAAATCGGTTCAGTTTTGACAAAGTTATAGGTTCTGAAAGTTTTGACATATTTATAGGTTCGGAAAGTTTTGACATGAATTTCGAAAAAAAAAAACATTTGCAACTATGAATGCGGTTTAATTATTGAGATCGAGCCACGACTAAAACGCCTTTCCTTTTGAAAATCGGTTCAGTTTTGACAAAGTTATAGGTTCGAAAAGTTTTGACACAGTTAAATGTTCGGAAAAAATTGACAAAGTTATAGGTTCGGAAAGTTTTGACATGAATTTCGAAAAAAAAAACATTTCCAACTATGAATGCGGTTTAATTATTGAGATCGAGCCAACACTAAAACGCCTTTCCTTTTGAAAATCGGTTCAGTTTTGACAAAGTTATAGGTTCGGAAAGTTTTGACATAGTTATAGGTTCGGAAAGTTTTGACAAAGTTACAGGTTCGGAAGGTTTGAACATAAATTTCGAAAAAAAAAACATTTCCAACTATGAATGCGGTTTAATTATTGAGATCGAGCCACGACTAAAACGCCTTTCCTTTTGAAAATGGGTTCAGTGTTGATAAAGGTATAGGTTCTGAAAGTTTTAACATATTTATAGGTTCCGAAAGTTTTGATATGAATTTCAAAAAAAAAAACATTTGCAACTATGAATTCGGTTTAATTATTGAGATCGAGCCACGACTAAAACGCCTTTCCTTTTGAAAATCGGTTCAGTTTTGACAAAGTTATAGGTTCTGAAAGTTTTGACATATTTATAGGTTCGGAAAGTTTTGACATGAATTTCGAAAAAAAAAACATTTGCAACTATGAATGCGGTTTAATTATTGAGATCGAGCCACGACTAAAACGCCTTTCCTTTTGAAAATCGGTTCAGTTTTGACAAAGTTATAGGTTCGAAAAGTTTTGACACAGTTAAATGTTCGGAAAAAATTGACAAAGTTATAGGTTCGGAAAGTTTTGACATGAATTTCGAAAAAAAAAACATTTCCAACTATGAATGCGGTTTAATTATTGAGATCGAGCCAACACTAAAACGCCTTTCCTTTTGAAAATCGGTTCAGTTTTGACAAAGTTATAGGTTCGGAAAGTTTTGACATAGTTATAGGTTCGGAAAGTTTTGACAAAGTTACAGGTTCGGAAGGTTTGAACATAAATTTCGAAAAAAAAACATTTCCAACTATGAATGCGGTTTAATTATTGAGATCGAGCCACGACTAAAACGCCTTTCCTTTTGAAAATGGGTTCAGTGTTGATAAAGTTATAGGTTCTGAAAGTTTTAACATATTTATAGGTTCGGAAAGTTTTGACATGAATTTCGAAAAAAAAAAACATTTGCAACTATGAATGCGGTTTAATTATTGAGATCGACCCATGACTAAAACGCCTTTCCTTTTGAAAATCGCTTCAGTTTTGACAAAGTTATAGGTTCGGGAAGTTTTGACACAGTTAAAGATTCGGAAAAAATTGACAAAGTTATAGGTTCGGAAAGTTTTGACATGAATTTCGAAAAAAAAAACATTTGCAACTATGAATGCGGTTTAACTATTGAGATCGAGCCACGACTAAAACGCCTTTCCTTTTGAAAATCGGTTCAGTTTTGACAAAGTTATAGGTTCTGAAAGTTTTGACACATTTATAGGTTCGGAAAGTTTTGACATGAATTTCGAAAAAAAAAAACATTTGCAACTATGAATGCGGTTTAATTATTGAGATCGAGCCACGACTAAAACGCCTTTCCTTTTGAAAATCGGTTCAGTTTTGACAAAGTTATAGGTTCTGAAAGTTTTGACATATTTATAGGTTCGGAAAGTTTTGACATGAATTTCGAAAAAAAAAACATTCTCAACTATAAATGTGGTTTGATTATTAAGATCGAGCCACGACTAAAACGCCTTTCCTTTTGAAAATCGGTTCAGTTTTGACAAAGTTATAGGTTCGGAAAGTTTTGACATATTGATAGGTTCGGAAAGATTTGACATGAATTTCGAAAAAAAAAACATTTCTAACTATGAATGCGGTTTAACTATTGAGATCGAGCCACGACTAAAACGCCTTTTCTTTTTGAAAATCGGTTCAGTTTTGACAAAGTTATAGGTTCGGAAAATTTTGACATAGTTATAGGTTTGGAAAATTTTGACAAAGTTACAGGTTCGGAAAGTTGTAACATGAATTTCGAAAAAAAAAACATTTCCAACTATGAATGCGGTTTAATTATTGAGATCGAGCCACGACTAAAACACCTTTCCTTTTGAAAATCGGTTCAGTTTCGACAAAGTTATAGGTTCGGAAAGTTTTGACATAGTTATAGGTTTGGAAAGTTTTGACAAAGTTATAGGTTCGGAAAGTTTTAACATGAATTTCGAAAAAAAAACATTTCTAACTATGAATGTGGTTTAATTATTGAAATCGAGCCACGACTAAAACGCCTTTCCTTTTGAAAATCGGTTCAGTTTTGACAAAGTTATAGGTTCTGAAAGTTTTAACATATTTATAGGTTCGGAAAGTTTTGACATGAATTTCGAAAAAAAAAACATTTCTAACAATGAATGCGGTTTAGCTATTGAGATCGAGCCACGACTAAAACGCCTTTCCTTTTGAAAATCGGTTCAGTTTTGACAAAGTTATAGGTTCTGAAAGTTTTGACATATTTATAGGTTCGGAAAGTTTTGACATGAATGTCGAAAAAAAAAACATTTGCAACTATGAATGCGGTTTAATTATTGAGATCGAGCCACGACTAAAACGCATTTCCTTTTGCAAATCGGTTCAGTTTTGACAATGTTATAGGTTCGGGAAAGTTTTGACACAGTTAAATGTTCGGAAAAAATTGACAAGGTTATAGGTTCGGAAAGTTTTGACATGAATTTCGAAAAAAAAAAACATTTCCAACTATGAATGCGGATTAATAATTGAGATCGAGCCACGACTAAAACGCCTTTCCTTTTGAAAATCGGTTCAGTTTTGACAAAGTTATAGGTTCGGAAAGTTTTGACACAGTTAAAGATTCGGAAAAAATTGACAAAGTTATAGGTTCGGAAAGTTTTGACATGAATTTCGAAAAAAAAACATTTCCAACTATGAATGCGGTTTAATTATTGAGATCGAGCCACGACTAAAACGCCTTTCATTTTGAAAATCGGTTCAGTTTTGACAAAGTTATAGGTTCTAAAAGTTTTGACATGGGTTTAGGATTGGAAAGTTTTGACAAAGTTATAGGTTCGGAAAGTTTTAACATGAATTTCGAAAAAAAAAACATTTCCAACTATTAATTCGGTTTAATTATTGAGATCGAGCCACGACTAAAACGCCTTTCCTTTTGAAAATCGGTTCAGTTTTGACAAAGTTATAGGTTCTGAAAGTTTTCACATATTTATAGGTTCGGAAAGTTTTAACATGAATTTCGAAAAAAAAAACATTTGGAACTATGAATGCGGTTTAATTATTGAGATCGAGCCACGACTAAAACGCCTTTTCTTTTGAAAATCGGTTCAGTTTTGACAAAGTTATAGGTTTGAACAGTTTTGACACAGTTAAATGTTCGGAAAAAATTGACAAAGTTATATGTTCGGAAAGTTTTGACATGAATTTCGAAAAAAAAAAACATTTCCAACTATGAATGCGGTTTAATTATTGAGATCGAGCCACGACTAAAACGCCTTTCCTTTTGAAAATCGATTCAGTTTTGACAAAGTTATAGGTTCGGAAAGTTTTGACATAGTTATAGGTTTGGAAAGTTTTGATAAAGTTACAGGTTCGGAAAGTTTTAACATGAATTTAAAAAAAAGAAAATTTCCAACTATGAATGCGTTTTAATTATTGAGATCGAGCCACGACTAAAACGCCTTTCCTTTTGAAAATCGGTTCAGTTTTGACATAGTTATAGATTTGGAAAGTTTTGACAAAGTAATAGGTTCGGAAAGTTTTAACATGAATTTCGAAAAAAAAACATTTCTAACTATGAATGCGGTTTAATTATTGAGATCGAGCCACAACTAAAACGCTTTTCCATTTAAAAATCGGTTCAGTTTTGACAAAGTTATAGGTTCGGAAAATTTTGACATAGTTATAGGTTTGGAAAATTTTGACAAAGTTACAGGTTCGGAAAGTTTTAACATGAATTTCGAAAAAAAAAAACATTTCCAACTATGAATGCGGTTTAATTATTGAGATCGAGCCACGACTAAAACGCCTTTCCTTTTGAAAATCGGTTCAGTTTTGACAAAGTTATAGGTTCTGAAAATTTTAACATTTTTATAGGTTCGGAAAGTTTTGATTTGAATTTCAAAAAAAAAAATATTTGCAACTATGAATGCGGTTTAATTATTGAGATCGAGCCACGACTAAAACGCCTTTCCTTTTGAAAATCGGTTCAGTTTTGACAAAGTTATAGGTTCGGAAAGTTTTGACATATTTATAGGTTCGGAAAGATTTGACATGAATTTCGAAAAAAAAAACATTTCCAACTATGAATGCGGTTTAATTATTTAGATCGAGCCACGACTAAAACGCCTTCCCTTCTGAAAATCGGTTCAGTTTTGACAAAGTTATAGGTTCTGAAAGTTTTAACATATTTATAGGTTCGGAAAGTTTTGATATGAATTTCAAAAAAAAAAACATTTGCAACTATGAATTCGGTTTAATTATTGAGATCGAGCCACGACTAAAACGCCTTTCCTTTTGAAAATCGGTTCAGTTTTGACAAAGTTATAGGTTCTGAAAGTTTTGACATATTTATAGGTTCGGAAAGTTTTGACATGAATTTCGAAAAAAAAAAACATTTGCAACTATGAATGCGGTTTAATTATTGAGATCGAGCCACGACTAAAACGCCTTTCCTTTTGAAAATCGGTTCAGTTTTGACAAAGTTATAGGTTCGAAAAGTTTTGACACAGTTAAATGTTCGGAAAAAATTGACAAAGTTATAGGTTCGGAAAGTTTTGACATGAATTTCGAAAAAAAAAACATTTCCAACTATGAATGCGGTTTAATTATTGAGATCGAGCCAACACTAAAACGCCTTTCCTTTTGAAAATCGGTTCAGTTTTGACAAAGTTATAGGTTCGGAAAGTTTTGACATAGTTATAGGTTCGGAAAGTTTTGACAAAGTTACAGGTTCGGAAGGTTTGAACATAAATTTCGAAAAAAAAAACATTTCCAACTATGAATGCGGTTTAATTATTGAGATCGAGCCACGACTAAAACGCCTTTCCTTTTGAAAATGGGTTCAGTGTTGATAAAGTTATAG
>JAWNNV010001153.1:0-49614 GCA_035044485.1 Scaptomyza reducta | reverse complement strand
ACGTATTGCTGACAACAACTTGGCATTCATTTAGAATCTTAAACTGGATTGTTTATGAGGATGGTATTAGAAAGGAATATCCCATGATCACTAGAACTTTAAGTCGTTATATAAGATAATGGTAATGATTATGTTCATATAGGAGCCTGAGTTTGGATCTAGTGAATTAAAAACGCCTCATACACAAGAAAATAAAAAAGAAGCTGATAAAAACTTATCCTTTTCTTGCTTTTTAGATTATCACTCAAGTATGATCATTGATGATGCTATTAGGCTTAATATTTTGAAAGCTATTTGATTTTAAAAGGTTCTGATAACTTTTAATAATATCTCTCAATATTTACTTTTTCTTGTAATATATTAAAATTGAATTTAACATATTGAAAAAGGAATAAATATGAGTAAAAAAAACGAGATAGCAGATCTTTATATTGGTAAAATCAAAAATATTACAAACATTCCATCTTCCTATGATGAAGATAATAAAGTTATTGAACCTGAACATACACTTTTAGAAATAGACATTCAAGATGAGCAGAAAAATCTTGAATATTTATTATCTCTTAAATATAATTCCACTTTTTTGGTATAACAAAAGGTATTGATATTGCATTTCTTGTCGATGATAAAAAAGAAAACCTTCTTGAAATCATTACAACAGATAATGTAATTAAAATATTACCAGAAGTAAAAAATTTAGTGCGCTAGTATTACTTTTAAAGTCTTTCCTTTCATTATGTTTTTGGGTATTATTTGGAATTACCATTAATTTCATTGATATGAATTGCTCATGGATTTTACGATATACTATTTAATCTTAATAAAACTTCTTGTTATTATTTCTTTCCTTTGCGGATACTCATCCCATTCAAATATTTCATTATTATAAGAAATTATAGGAAAAGTGTTTTTACAAAGAATAGAGGTATTATTGTGAAAACCATTTAACTCTATTAATTTATTAACGTTATTATTAAAAAATAATATTTCATATTGTGGTATTAAATATTGAAAGCTATGGATAGTATTAAGGAATTCATTATTACCTTTTTGAGCTTCTATTATTTTTTCTACATAGTTATGAATATCATCAGAATGATTTCTATTTATTTCTATAAAAGTATTAATTATAGATGAAACCTCATTATTAACTAAATATTTTTTAACATTATAAAAGCTGTTCATATCAGGAAAATCATTATCAATATCAAATAAAGATTTATCTATAAGTTTAGAACCTATATCATACTCATTAATAACAAAAGAAGATTTTCCATTATCTTTAATAGCAATAGAGCTTGTATAGTATAAATCTTTATAATAAGAGTTAGACAATATTTTCTTTAATGATAGCATTTTTAACAATGATTTTTGTTCATATGGCGTATCACTAAAATTTTCTTCTACATAATCATGAATAAGTATTTTTAAAGGAGGCATTATTTTTCCTAATATAATGAAGTGTTTAATTTATTATATCAAAAGTAATATAATATAGAAGTATAATTTAATAATAATGCAATTTTAAAAGCCTACAAAGTAGGCTTAAAATAAAAAATATTAAACTCGCTTAAAAGTCCACAAAAAAGCATCTTTTGAAGAAATATTTTTGACAAAATAGAAAGTTTTATACTTAAACAGTTTTAAATACATTGCATATATAACTAAATATAATGTAGAAAAATAAAGAACAGTATGAGTATCCGCAAAGGCAAAGAAATAATAATAAGAATTATAAAGATTAGGTAGTATATCGTAAAATCCATCAGCATCAATCAATGAATAGATGGTTATTCCAAATAATACCCAAAAACATAATGAAAGGAAAGACTTTAAAAGTAATACTAGCGCACTAAATTTTTTACTTCTTGGTAATATTTTTGATACATTATCTGTTGTAATGATTTCAAGAAGGTTTTCTTTTTTATCATCGACAAGAAATGCAATATCAATACCTTTTGTTATACCAAAAAGAGTGGAATTATATTTAAGAGATAATAAATATTCAAGATTTTTCTGCTCATCTTGAATGTCTATTTCTAAAAGTGTATGTTCAGGTTCAATAACTTTATTATCTTCATCATAGGAAGATGGAATGTTTGTAATATTTTTGATTTTACCAATATAAAGATCTGCTATCTCGTTTTTTTTACTCATATTTATTCCTTTTTCAATATGTTAAATTCAATTTTAATATATTACAAGAAAAAGTAAATATTGAGAGATATTATTAAAAAAGGTTCCTCAGAACCTTTTAAAATCAAATAGCTTTCAAAATATTAAGCCTAATAGCATCATCAATGATAGACTTGCGTGATAATCTAAAAAGCTCAGAAAAGGATAAGTTTTTATCAGCTTCTTTTTTATTTTCTTCTGTATGAGGCGTTTTTAATTCACTAAATCCAAACTCAGGCTCTATATGAACATAATCATTACCATTATCTTCTAATAAACAACTTAAAGTTCTAGTGATCATGGGATATTCCTTTCTAATACCATCCTCATAAACAATCCATGTTTGAGATTCTAAATGAATGCCAAGTTGTTGTCCTTCTAAGAGGTAAGGCATTTTATAAACGTCTGTACCAGTATGAATAAAAGAACCTTCAAAATAAGAAGAGAAAACTTCAAATTTTTTATTATCTTCTATCTCATCATCATAATTATCACGTTGTTCTTTACTTAATGATTTATAATATTCTTTAGAAAACTTTTTGAAATCTTTATAAAATGTACTTTCTTCAATATAGTGTGAAGAAAAAACCATACTATTAAGGAGAATACTGAAAATAGTCTTTTTATCAGATATGGTAGCTTCTTTTTGTTTTAGAAGGGTGGCTGATTTATTTGAAATACATTCTTTTCCATGATCAGAAAGAGCATATCCGAATGATTGGGAAACATAATAACAGTCTTCTCTTTTTTCTAAGTATTCACTCATATTTTAATATTTACCTTAATGTTGTTTCGTAGATTGTACTATATATAGACATCATTTTCAATTTATAAAATTAAGTTTAGAATACATTATTGTTTAATAATTGAGCTATTTAATACGTAAACTTCACCATCTGCATCAAATGTAGCTTGATAATCTGTTTGGCCCTTATCTTTTAAAATCATAGAGTTTATAAAACCAATGGTTTCAATATTAGCCTTACTCCATTTTTTATCAGCAGATGTACTCACGCTTTTAATACTGGTAGATGTGCCTTTGAAATCCCATACTTCTCCTGCATTTGTTTTTGTAAACTTTGGTGATTAAATTAAACCCTTCAGTGGCAATGGAAGATGAATTGCCCAATGATCTTTCAACTTTAATAGGAGTAGCTTCTCCTTCATTTATATATGCTGTTGTTGATATGATTAATGACTTTTGTTTTCCATCAATTCTATATAGTTCATATTTTGACATATATTGAGTTGGTTTTGAAGTTTCAGCGGCATGTGCTGTTACTGAAAAAGCTAGTGCCAATACTATTAATGTTTTTTTCATGATTTTTCTCCAATTTAATTATTCAATAATGTATCACTTTAAAACAAATAATCAAAAAATATTTTTTGTTTTATTAAAAGTTTAATGATAAATTTAAGCTATAAATATGTTTAATAAGATAAATAATAGGATAAAAAATGCTAAATTATTGGATATTGAAATTGTCATCTCGTTTAAAAAAATATAAGTCAAATGTAAATAAATATATGAAGGTGCCGTTAGATATAAGTTATGAAAAAGTTGTAAAATATATCATGAACATTTCATGTTATAATGAGGAGAATAAAAATAGTGACGATTTTTATGAAGATTTTATTAGTTGTAATCAACTTTCGAAATTATTAAATATTTTATATGGATACATTCCAATAGAAGATGATGAACTACTGAAAAATAAAAGTAATTGGAAAGACGGCAATAAAATAAAAGAAGTTGATATTTATTTTTTTCATGACGGGGCTAAAAATAAAAGACATATAGAAAATTATTCGTATACTGATTTTATAGAAAGAAAAGTTTATTTTGATAGGTTAAATAATAAAATGTGTTTATCTAATAAATTTGAAAAATCGGAATATGAAGGTTTTAATATTTCAAAAGATATATTAGGTAAATCTATAAATGATTTAAATAATAAAGAAGAGAAAATTAATAAAATAGAGAAATATGATATTAATTTTAATTGTAATATTATTGAAATATCATCAAACAGATATATTGCCAGTTTATTTAATAATATCTTTGATATTAAAGAAAATAAGTATATAGAGCCTAAAAAAGTAGAGATAATGGAAAATGAATTTATATTTGCTGATAGAAAAATTCAAGATAATATAAATGAAGCAAGGATAGCTTATATATTATTACTATATTTACAGAATAATCTTTCAGAGATCTCTCAAAAAAATGGTGTAGCTTATACTCCTTCATCTAAGAATTTAGAAATAAAAGAATTGAGTTATTTATTGAATAAAATATATGGTTATAAAATATTAGATAAAAATGATAGAATGGATGCTGCTATAATCAAAAATACTAAAAATAGAAACGAAGAATACATACATGATACAGGGTTGGGTTATTGTCCAAGAGAATATTACATTAATACATTTAAGATTTATTTAAATTTGGATAAAATAAAGGAAAATATAATTTATAATCCTATAGCTAGACCTAACATTACGCGATATTTAATTGAAATGGAAATAAATAAAAATACGGATATTAATATAAAAAATAAATATGAAGAACTATTAAAATATTATCCTGAAAGTAATATTATAGAAAATATTATATTATAACGTAAAAACAAAAGAGGTTTGGGAAACCTCTTTTGTTGAAATAGAGTTAAAACATTAGCCCATTATCAGCTTTCTCATTAATATGATATTCTCTTAAAAATTCTCGAACATCTTTTCTTGCAGGGTAAATCCTTTCTAACATAGGATTAACAGTATTCGTGTGATCTTCTATTTCTACTGGCGAGAAATTCAATCTAATAAAGACTCTCTTTCCATCAAACGGTAATTTATTAACTCTATGGATATTATAAGGAGTAGCCAAATATACCTTATTAGAAAAAGTATTAATTATATATTCTTCTTTTGACTCCTTTTCAAAAAAGTTATTAATATCATGTTTCGAAGGATTTAAATATTCACAAAACATAGGTTGCAATAAAAACTGCGTAGGATTTTTATTACACCAAAAAATATCTTGTTCTATAATGTGTTTTTCAATTCGACTTCCCTGAAAACCATCTATATGCCATAATGTAGAATCTTTATAAAACAACTCATCATAAGTACATGTTCTTACAGTAATATAGATAAAGCAATCTTTATTTATAGAATAAAACTTTCTATGATAATTTACGTTATTAATTATAAAATCTTTTAAACATAATAACTCGCCGGGCAAATGAATAGATGCATTGCTACTATTATTACGAATTAATAATCGAAGGACATTAATATTGAAACCTTCATCTTCAATAGCTGGAATAGAATAGTCTCCAAGATATAAAGGAATATAAGGATATTTAAGCTTATCCTGACTAAAAATATTTTTTGAATCGTTATAAGAAGGATGATTTTCATCTATAATAAAGCGATGATGTTCAGGAACAGAAAAATTTCACCCTGAGTAAGATTTTGTTTTAAGTATTTTAGATTTGATATGTAGTTTTGCATTAAACTTAATGTCCTTTTAGATAGTGTATAAAATACTATAACATCAAAAAAATCTATTTTCAATAGACATAAAAGCCATCCTTGGCATTATTTAATCTTTATATTATTTTTTTATATGAATCTAATCGTTTTTCATCAATTCCAAAAGTATCAAGCCAAAAATCAGAGCTTTTATCTTTAAATTTGATAAGTTTTTTCTTAGATAGGTATTTTTTATAGTTTCCAATAATATTGTTTTTTATTTTCAGATAATTATTATCATTAATTTGACTACCAAGAAGAATAGATTCAATGATAATTTTTTTCAAAATATGACCTTGATTTTTATTTCCTATTTCAACACCATTCTTATTTAACTGAAAGTAAGCATTTTCTAATATATCTAGCCTTGATATATTAGTAGATTTATTATTAACTTGTATCAATCGTTCCAATCCAAAGCCAATATCAATGCTTTTATCTAATGTATTAACAATATTTCCTATTTCTATATTGTTTTTATAAAATTCTGTACAATAACCAGTTATATCACCATCAGACCAAACACATTCATCATCTGTTTTAATTTCAATATTATAACTATCGTATAAGTAAGACCATTCTTTGAATTTATTAGGATGAACTGTTACATAATCAGGTTTAATATCTAATTTAATAAGAAATTTCCACATAAAATCTACGGATTGTTTTAATGTCCATTGCTGAAAAGAAAAAAGACCGATCATATGGAAAACAAGATAATGTGTGTTATCACCAATATCAGTCCAATCATTGAGTCTAAGACAAGTTTGAATGTTTGAAAATGTATTCTTATATGTTTCATTATTATAAAGAGATTTAAAGTGCTGCATACCAGAGGTGGTGAATAGAGTAGTGGTGTCGGGACTTATAACAGAATCATTTATATGAAAAGGAATTCCATATTGTAGAGAGTGATTTTTAAAAGTATCAATTATTATATTGCGTTTAGCTGTGTCATAGCATCCTCCTATTGTTTTAAATGCTATAAAAATAATAACATGAATAGTAAATGATTGTCAAAGTCTGATATCAAAATATTATTTGCAAAATAAAATTGATAAAATATCTTTTTTTGTATATCGTTTAAAAAAATAATTGGGAGATATAAAAAATATGTTCAAAAGTATAGTTGTATATAAAATGTCAAATGATCTAAATATAGAAGTTGATGAGTTAGCTAAGCAATTGCCAAGTTTTTCTTTCTCACCTTGTTCAAGTCAAGATATAAAAAAATCCGGTTGGGTTCCTTCTCTTGAGGGTTCAAAAGAGTTACATTATGCGTCATCAGGACAGATTCTTTTAACTATTCAAACTGAAGAAAAGATTTTACCAGCTTCTGTTATAAAAGAATTCTTAGATGAAAAAATAGCAAAAATAGAAGAAAGAGAAGATCGTAAACTTAAAAAAACAGAAAAAGACAGTTTAAAAGATGAAGTTTTACACGAGCTTGTTCCAAAAGCTTTCAGTAAATATAATAAAACTCTAATATGGATAAACAATGCTACAAAACGTATCATCGTAGAAGCTGGAAGTGCTAAAAAAGCAGAAGATGCTCTTGCCTTGCTCCGTAAAACAATAGGTTCTTTACCAGTAGTGCCAGTAACAGCAGAAACACCGATAGAGTTGACACTTACCTCATGGATCAAAGAACAAGTGATTCCAGAAGGTTTTACAGTGCTTGATGAGGCAGAATTAAAAGCATTACTAGAAGATGGTGGAGTAATAACAAGTAAAAAAGAAAATCTATTTAATGATGAAATTAAACAACATATAGAAGCTGGAAAACTTGTGACTAAGCTTGCTATAGACTGGAAAGAAAAAATAAGCTTTACTCTTTCTCATGATGGTTTAATCAAAAAAATAAAATTCTCAAATTCAGTAATGGAAGAAACAGCAGATATTGATAAAGACGATGCCGCTCAAAAATTTGATGCTGATTTTGTATTAGTTACAGGTGAGTTGATAAAATTACTTGATGATATAGATAGTATTTTTGGAGTGTTAGGAGATGATTCATCTTCTGAGAAAGAAGTCGAAGATTCAGATGAAGATCAAGAATAAATAGTTAGCTTATAAAATCAAAAAAGGTCTTGCGAAAGACCTTTTTATTTTATGGTTTAAATCTATTTTTAATTTTAATATTATTTTCAACTGCATCAGAAATAGTATGAATGATTTCTAATGGACTTTCATACGTTGTACGTGTACCGTGAGAAATTCGTTCATAAAATTCTTTTTTTGTTATTTTACTTAAACTAAAATCTTTTGCATCAACATCAATAAAAGGTAAGCCATGATCATCATAAAACTCTTCAGATTTTTCAATAGATTCAGGAATAGAGTCATGTTTTCCTAATATATCAAAATATTTACCTTCTCTATCCTTCCATAATATATGTCTCATTTCACCAAAAGAAGAGAGTCTCCATAAATAATCTGAATCAGAATCCTTTTCTTCATCCTCTGAAAGGTCTTCTTCTTCATCGTCATCATCACCTCTTGATTTAAAAACGACAACAAATGAAGAGTCTTCATTCCCATATAAAACATCTAATGAAATAGCTAAAGCCCCACAATCACCATTCATAAAAGAATATTCTGCATCATAAATATGTTCTTTTATTTCTTTAATATATTCATCTGGTGAAAATATATTTGAAAGTAATAAAGCCTTTTCTATTATTTCATCATTTTTTTCTATATTTAAAATACTAGATAAATCTTCAATATTTTTTTCTATCATTGTAAAAATTCCTTAGTTTAAATTGCTTATAATACAATTATAAATAAACTAAATAATAATACAATCATAATTTTAAGATTAAGCTTAATATATAAAATTGACTAAAATAAGAAAAGCAGTAATATAAAAAAACAAGTTTAAAAAGAGAATATTTTATGAATAATAAACCACTAGTTGTTTTAGATTTTGATACCATTTTTCTAAAAGATACTGATAACTTTTATGTTATAGGAATAAAAAACTATACAAGAAATCAAGAGGCTGAGATACTTGAAATAGTATTAAGGAATGATTTAAATAGAATAATAAGATTAGATAATGATATTTTGACATTAGTTACCAATGAGAGTGTATATAGCTTTGATTTAAGTGATTATTTACAAACTTTTTTAAATAAAATAAATTCAACAGAATTTTTTATAGCATTTTCATTTCTCGATGAAAATATGATGCCTAAAAACCATGAACTTCACGGTATTTCTTTTCAAATAAATAAAGCCTCTTGATAGGCTTTATTTCCAATATGGTGCAGTATCGAATTCTATATTATTTTCTTCAATCCAAAATAAAATAATTTCAGGTGGCTCATATGAGGAAACAAGGCGAAGACCAAACTCTATCTTTTCGGGTTTAAATTGATGAATATTTTCTTTTATATATGTTAAATCACCATCTGCGCAAGAATTATTAAACAACTATATTCTGAATCATAATTAAAACCTCTGTAATTTTTAATTACGGTAGTATTAAAAATAAAAATAATAAATAATTATTGATTTGATTATATCGATTGAGTTAATATGGAACAGCAATATAAATAATGTGAGGTGAAAATGAGTACAAATGTAATTATTTCTCCAGAAGTGGAAAAATTAATCAATCAAGTTTCAAAAGATAATAATATTTCAAGAGAACGAGCCTTTCAAAGGGCATTTGCTCTTCTTCACATATCTGAAGAACAGAAAAAGAAAGGCAATATGTTGGGAATTATAAAAGAGGCCGATGGCGAGTTAATAGTCGTTGGAAAAATAGAAGGATTATAAAAGCCCATGAAGGGCTTTTTTATTTATTATCTTTAAAAAATCGATAACTATACTCTTTTAAGGAGAGTTTTGGGTCTCCTATTTTTATAGCTGATTTTTTTGAAATAGATTTATAAAGTTCTTCCCAATCAGAATTTTTCTCTTGTTCATAAGTAACAAGATAATCAAAAGCTATCGGAGAAATTTTTATATTAGGTTCTTTATCTTCTTTATTTTTAATTGGCGTTATGTTAGGATGATTATCTATATCTTCATAGACCACATCTCGTGCCTCTTTCATTGAATTATCAAGATGTGCTATAAAATTATCATTGTCTTCGTCAGACATTGGTTTTTCATAAAATAAACCATCGATAAAAACAGCCTTAATAAGTTCTTCAAAAGAAAGATCAGCTTCACTAAAAAACATAGCATGATTACTATAACTTTTTACACCTTCAATATCTTTGTTTAATAATACTTCTTTATCTCGTCCATAAGAAAAAATATTATGTTGCTTATTAGCAATAAAAACAGGGGTATTACGAATTTTATTAAAAGATATAGACATAGAGTAATTGCTATCATCACCATCTATAAATCCAGACATACTTAAAGAGTTTTCAATATCAAAAAAAGATGTCTTTGTATGACAACTATCTCTACTTAACCATTCTGAAAAGTTTTCATTCTCTTCTTTAGGCAAATGATTATAATAACGGGAGTTGTATAACCCTTTTGATATTTCAATAAAGGAGAACTCTTGCTCAGAGCTATCAAGCTTTCTACAAGCGTTACAGTAAGCCTGAACATCTCTATCAGTATAGTTTGAGATTATCTTAGCCCAAGGTTCAAGAGCAAGTATAATATTCGCTAATGTTGTTCCTTGTTCAAGATTTACAGGTTGTCTAAATAATTTTAAGATTACAATAGGATCTTCTTTTAAAAATTTTTGAACATCAATAAAAGGATATAAGATGGCCTTATCACCATGATAATTTTTCATTCGTAAAACCGAATCATTGCAAAATATTAATTGATTATATAGATCCATATATCCTCCATTAAAATAATATATCACATAATGAAACATACAATCAATAAGAAAAATTCCCCCATAGCAATGAGGGAACAAAGAAAGAAAATCTAAGGTTTGTTTTTAAATGTAGGGGAAGATATTAAAGCAACTAAGTCAGTTGTAATTTTTTCTTGGAATAGCATCCTATTATTTATATATTCATAGTCTTTATCATTAGGTAAAAATTTAGACTGATGATTATCTATATATATTATTGAATCTTTATATAATTTTTTTAATCCATCAGATTTATTATCTAAACGCGCACCGTCTGTTGCAAAATATTCTAATCTACTTATAAAATCACTACTTACATCTTTTTTGAAAGATTCGATTTCTTTTTCATTTTTACTAAGATGAGAGTTATTGCCAATATCCGTGTCAATCATTAAAAAATCAGGAAATTTTTGTCTGACTCGTTCTTTCAGTCTTGGTAGTTTTAATTTTCCTTGTTCTGTATAACTTGTATTAGCTAAAATATTTCCATTATCATTAAGAACACCACACATTTTTGTATAAAGTTTTTCTGTTAAACCTGTTCCTCTAAAGTTATCTTTAACACAAACATATTCTATTTTTTTAAGAACGGATTTATTATCATTCGGAAGTGATTTAAAAGAAATAAAACCAACAGTTTCATCATTTGCTCGTGCTAATATAACCGTTTTATTTTGTATAGATGCTCCAAGAGAACGCTCATTAAGAAAATCTAAGCCATAAAATTTACTTCTCATATTTTCAGAGATGTCATTATCTTTTTTGGTAACAAAATCTAAAACATTATCTTGAATGCTTTTGTAAGATTCAACATCAGGTTTTAAAGAGTAAATTTCTGATACTGATATATCATGTTTTTTCATAATTTCCTTATTTATAGAAAAATCATCTTCTAAAACATATTCTTTATACATAATATTATCATTATCGCCTTTAACTTCATAAAAGCTGAACTGAACATCATTTATATTTGCATTTTTGAAAAGAAAAGGTTTTTCAGTTTTAATATAATCAATTATTTCATTAATTTCCTTATTGTATTTCAAATAGTGATCATTAATATTTTCAAAACTAGATAATACTATTCTTATGCTTTCATTTCGTTTAACAGATTCAGAAATCCAAGATTTATTAAACTCTTTTATATTTAAATCTTTTTTAGTAGAATTAAAAAAATCAGATTGATTTCCTGAAAAATAAAAAACATTTTTAGATAAAGATGATTCTAACATCGTTATATCATGATTTCTAAATATATCCCCTACATTTTTATTAAAAAATAATTCAAAGTTAGGAATCAAATATTCAAAACTACTGATAGTATTTAAAAACTCTTCATCACCTTTATAAGCATTAATTAAATCTGTTGTATATTGTTCAATATTATTAGAATTATTTTTAACAATATCTATAAACAAGTTTATTCTTGAAAAAACAGAAGCATCTACGAGATATTTTTTAATATTATCAACCCCATAATATTCAGCTTCATCATCATGTAGTGAATAAAAACTTTTACTAACAGAGTTTGGAGAAAGTTCATATTTATTAGTAGAAAAGTAAGCTTTATTATCATTATCTATAGCAACTGATGTAGCATAATAAGTATCTTTATAAAAAGGTTCTGAAAATATTTTTTTTAATGCAATAACTTCTATTAATTCTTTTTCATCATAAGATATATCTTTTAGATTTTCAGAAGTATAAGAAGTTATAAGTTTTTTTAAGTTTGACATATTATATGTTCCTAATAGTTGTTTTTTTAATTATAACAAGATTATTTAAATTAAGAAATATAGTCTTATGTAATTGAGGAGAATATTCAAATATGTTAAAATATGGATAATAGACTAAAAGTGAGATTAAAATGGAAAATAAAAGAACTGCTGAATACTATATTCATGAAGATAAGGATACTGGAAATATAAAATTGTTTATGCTTATCAATGGTAAAATTAAAATAAAAGGGAATAAAAATAAAGATATTAACGAATCTTTAAGATATGCTCTAAATACAGCTAAATATATGGATGTGGTAAATTTATATAGCAATATTCCACTAACAAGTGAAGCAAAACAAACAATAATAAATTCTAAAAATATGTTTTATAAAAAAGCATATAAAGAATATCCATTACCATTTAAAGATTTTTTAATTCAGTATAATAAAGATAAAAATAGTGATAATAAATCTTATTTATCTATGAATATTTTTTCGCATGAAGGTTATAAATTTTTAGCAACAACAATTAAGATAAATGAATTTAAAAGAACATTAACCAAAATAATAAGAAATGATTTAGATGAAGAATCTGTAATATTAAATCATATAAAGGATATAATTCCATCACATATAGATTATGTAAATAAAGAATTTCCAATTATTTTTAGAAATAGGAATAAAGAATGCTTTAATATCTTTGAAAGAAATCCATTAAGAGAAGATTTAATGGAAAGAATAGAAAAAGTAGAAATAGTTCCATTTAATGTAAAAGAATTTATTAGTAATAATATTGAAAGAGTAAATTCATTGATGATGAATAATAAAAATCATGAGCGTATAAAAGAAGAAGTAAAAGTTAAATATGAAGATGAAAAAGATAAAAATAAATTAGTAATATATACAGATGCTTCCACCTTCTTGGATAAAAAAAATAATATTAATGACAGTGGGTGTGGAATAGTAATTAAACAAGATGCATCTGATGATATAATGTTTGAAGTAAATAGAAAATTTAAACCATCTGAAAAATTCTTTGATCCTAATGTATCAGAAGGTAATGCTATATTAGAGGCATTAAATTTTGTAAAAGAAAATGGTATTATTGATAGTAAAACATTATTAGAAATAAGAAGTGATAGTATATCGAATATAAGGAAATTAAATGATCTTGAGAATCACTATAAAATATCAAAAACAATAGTGGAATTTTGTAAAGAGCATTTAAAAGATGTTGATATAGAGTTTAAATGGGTGAAAGGGCATTCTACTTATAAATATAATGTAATGGCTGACGAGCTTGCTAGTTCCAGTTTATTTAATACCAATTTTGATTTAAAAGTAAAAGAAAACACTCAAGCTGTAGAAAACTTTAAAAACAGAAATCATAACAGCTTAAAAATGAAAAGGTAAAAAGATGTTAGCTTTTTAAGTTGAAATTGAAGGGCTTTTACTTTAAAATATAAAGATTAAAATAAGGATAAATAAATGGGTATTAAACAAGAGCTTGATAAATTTTATACGAAAACAGATGTTGTGAAAAATCTATTAGAGGAATTAAATCTAAATAGCTTTGATTTAATTATTGAACCAAGCGCTGGATCCGGGGGATTCAGTGATTTTTTATACCCATTTAATTCTATAGCATTAGATATAGCACCAGAAAAAGATTATATTATAAAGCAAGACTGGTTCACATTTAATACTTCAAATTCATACAAGAAAATTCTAGTTCTTGGAAATCCTCCTTTTGGGGTAAGAAACATTCTTTCTAAGAAATTTATAGAACATGCTTTAAAAATAGAAAACATACATACTATTGCATTTGTTTTGCCAGATGTATTTAATAAGCATACTAATCAAAAAGTTTTTCCAAAAGATTGGAAATTGAAAAATGTTGTGAAACTACCAAGAGATAGTTTTACTTTAGATGGAGAAGCTTATCATGTTCCTTGTTCTTTTTATATATGGACAAAAGATAAAGTAGAAAAAGATCTTCGATTTAACCCTGATGATTTTATAACATTAGATTTTGAATACGTTTTAAGTAAAGATAAAGAAATGGCAGATTTTTTTGTAATGGGAGCAAGTCCTCGTATTGTAAAAGAAATAAAAGATGTTCATGAGAATAATAGAGGTTATTATATAAAATCATTAATTGATAAAAATCAGTTGATGGATAATTTTAGAAAAATAAACTGGAATAATCATGGAAATAGTAGTGTTAATGGTGGGGCATCATGGTTTTCAAAACCAGAATTAATAAAAATTTATGAAGAACAAAAAAACAATATATAACAGGGACACCCCTGTTATATTTTAAAATATGACTTCATCAATAGTCTTGGGAATAACAAAACCTTTCAAGTTATCAAAAAGTTCATAACGATACATACTAAACCATCTTACAAAAGTATCATCATTTGTAGTTATTTTAAATCTGATGCTTGATTCTGTATTAGCATTACCATCAGCAATTTTTTTACCACCATGAGCAGCAGTTCCAAGTAATTCTACTTCTTTTTCCATTTGTTCGTGGGTAAGATAAAAGGGAAAAAGGTGAACTTTATTATCAATCAACCTAAAAGAAACACAAAGATAATCAGTTTGTTCCCATAGTCTAATTTGAACAAGATTAATTCGTTGAGATTTATGACTAATTAGTGAAGTTTTGAATTCAATATCTTTATCATCACATGTATGAAAATCTCCTTTACCCAAAGAAGGTAAATTATTTGCCCATTTCAAGAACTCTCCAACTTTTCTTTCTATACGTTGCCCATAGCTTTGAGGAGTAAGTGTATTCATATAAAAAATAAATTTAGGGCTAAATTTTTGATTTTCTAGTTGTTTTTCTTGAGATCTAATATTTTTCTTAAGGGTATTATAGAGCTGTATCTGTTTATAGATATCAAGCTCTGAAACTTCTTTCATTATAGCTGCTGTCATTAATATATTCCTAATATTTTTCAATATTATGATATTATCATAAAGATATATGAAAAACAATCATTTTCATGGAGTTACGAAAAATCAAGGAGAAGAAAAAATTTAATTATATTAGTTTAATATTTATAGAGTTATTTGGAAAAAGATTCTTTTTTTTGACTTTTTAGCCAAAATTTTTTTAAGATTTGAGGATGAAATAAAGCAAGTTTTTAAGATTTAATATATTCTGAGAAACAAAAAAAGTTAGCGCATTTTTTAAATTTACCGAAGAATATTAAAAAACGCTTTACTTAAACAGCACTAATGATATATTATATTTTGATTGCTTAACAAGCAATATATTTCGAAAGAAAGCTTTATAGTTGCCAATGTGCTATTGGGTGCCGGAGTTCTGCCGATAAGCCGACATCTATAAAGTTAGGAACTCTAAAGAAAAGCTCATATCCGTATGAGCTTTTTTTATGGGCAAAATACTTTAAATTTAAGCTTTAAATCTTGTTATTGTTTTAATATTTTTAGATTCAATAATTTTATAAAATTCATTGCTATTAATTTTTTTAAGTTCATCATCCTCATAGTAAAACACAGTATCTGTTTGATCAAGGCAAGAGATACCGATTGTTTTACTAATTTCAATATTAGATTTTTCAATATTATTCTTAACAGAATCTAAATCTTTATGAATATATTCAAATAATTCATCAATATCTAAATAAGCAAAACGTAAAGATCCTTGAAAATCATTAGGTATATTGGTTTCATCAATAATCCCCGGATAAGGCTTATGGTTTAATTCATTTTTTAAGTTGCCCGCGCCATGTCTAGTTTTATAACACCTTGTTGCGTACAACACATCAAGTTGCTTTATATTATTTTCTTCGCATATTTCTATAACATTTTTTAATCCTGTATTAGATCGTGTTACATGAGGAAAATCTCCCATATGTTGATCTAGCATTAAACCTTGCGCTCCTTCAAATATAATAGCGTGATCTTTAAAATAATCATGATTTAAATAATTAATACCCATTTTTAAATGATTTTTCATATCCATAATATCTTGGATAAATCTATCTATAAGGGATTCATGCAGAATAAACCCAAGCTCATTATAATATTTTTCTAATTTTAGTTCTTTAACACGTTTTTCAAAAAAGGAGCTGATAATAAGAAGTTTATTTCTAAGTTCAATAATAGAATTAGTATCTTTTAACTGTAATATTTTACCAGCAACTTCAGAGCGATGAATAGTTTCACCAATACCTAATCCACAAGAACCATGACGATTATCATCACCTCTTGATCTTTCTAACCAACGATTAATAAACATGTCATAAGGTGTTGTAATATAACAATCATCATGAGCAGCTACAACTGGGAAAATACCTTTATTATTTAACTCATCAAGTTCTTTCAAAAACATTATAGGATTAATAATAAAATGTTTTGAAAAATATCCTTTAGAATTGGAGAGAAAGCTATTAGACATAAAATGACCAAAAACATGTCTAGTTCCATCTTCCGATATAACGGTATGCCCTGCTTGAGCGCCTCCATTAAATCGTATTACAACGCTTTTATCAAATTGAGATGCTATATGATTAGTAAAAACACCTTTACCCTCATCACCAAAGCCAGATCCTATGACTACATTTGCTTTCATAATTATCTCCTATGAAAATATTTAAACATGATATTCAAGAAATATAACCTTATTGAACTTATATCAATAACTATATATCACAGTTAAAAGATAGTCAATTTTAAATAGATTCATATTTGACAATATAAAAATAAGTAGAATAATATTGAGATAAATAATATAAAGGGGAGATAATATGAGTGGGTTATTTACTGTTTCAGCAAGATTATCGAATGGTAAAGTTATTAGTGCTAAAACATTTAAAGGCAATTACTTAGGAGCAAGAACGCTAACAGATGAGGATTATTTTATTAAATTATATAGTTCATATTTAGATGCCCCATTAGATAAATTAGAGCCGAATAATGAAGAACATGCTATTGAGGAATATAATAAATATGAAAACGGATTAAGTTTGATTGCGCCTTATCATTATGGCATATGTTTTATTGATTTCATTGATAAGACAATTGATTATTATAGTATTGATGGTCGTTTGAATTTTATCAGTAAAAATATGATTTCATCTGAAATACGAGCTTTTTTTCAAAATCATTATGAAAAATTTAACCAAGAAAATAAAAACGGAAAACAAATTCTACAAAACATTTTGAATGAAGATATGAATCATGTTGAATTTGCAAATTTTATTTATGCTAAAGAAAAAGGATGGTTAAAAAAACTCGTAGTTGATGAAAATAGAAATGTCTATGGAGAAGATTATAGTTTTAAACTTAATGATTTTTTGAATTTTGCCCTACAAAATAAAGAAGACGTTTTTCCACAGACTTTTTTATGTAATATTGAAGAATGGAAAGTAAATGATAATAAGCATGACATTGATTTAAAAAAATTCGAAGAAATAAAAGAACATTTAAAACAAAAAAATATTCTCAGTGAATATGATTTGTTAGGTTGGAAACTTTATAAAGAAAAAGTATTTTTTAGTTAAAGTAAAAGCCCTCGAATGAGGGCTTTATATTAGAACTTGACTACGCCTTTTCCTGTTGAACCACCATCATAAGGAGCTAACTGATTAATAGCTCTGCTTACAGAAATAGCTTTGTCTTTTGACCAAGAGTTAATAACATCATCAATAGCTTTACCTTCATTAACCTCTATTGCGCTTACGATAACTTCAGCTAAATCATCATTATTAGCTAGTTTAAGAACTCTTTGACCTAAAAGAGGCGTCCAAGAATCCATAACATCTTTCATATAGTGACGAGCATGGCTACCTTGTTCAACAACGATATGATAAACATGGTACATTTTAGAAGCCATATTTAAAAGTTGTTCACTTGTATAGTCCTGTGTTTCCTGATTACCAAAAACCTTCCTAATCTCAGAAGCAAGTAAATCTTTCGGAGCCTCTTCATCACCTAATGTAAACAAGTATCCTTTTTTACCTCTTTGTTCATAGCAATCAATAGAAGTATGTAAGGCTGCAAAATACCATGCTAAATTATAAGATTCTGAATTATTACCACCACCGCCGCCTTCTAAATAAATATCTTTTAGATCTTTCGCAATAGTAATATCGGCCTCAAATTGTGTAACTTGTAATGGTGCGCTATCATATTTAACATCTCCAATACCCATACACATAAAATGAGGATCGGAAACTGGTTTACGTTTTATAATTTCTTCTACCATAATACCTAAACCATGCTTAGATAACTGCTCAGCATTTATTCCCATTGATCCTGTAACATCTAATGCAACAACAATAGCATTTGAATTTGGATTAATAGTGGAATCACGAGATTCACGTATTGAAATATTTTTAGGATCAAATCTTTCTGGCATTTTTGATGATGAAAATATTTCAGTTCTTTTTTTATCTTTTACAGTGTTTGTATAACCAGACCAATCACTATCACTCCATCTTGAAGTACCCATATTACACCTCTCTATATAAATCATTTGATTTTATTTTCATTTCTACAAAAGTTCTTTTACCAAAGCTCTTGGGTAGAACAGTTTTATTCCATTCAGAATAATTTTCTATTGCCGTACCTTTACTGCCATCTCTTAACCATTTAATTAAATATTGTGGAATACTATTATCTTTTGATAAATAAACACCTGTTTGATCTCCTAATAATTGTCTGCCAAGCTTTTTAATCATTTCTAAATCAAGTAAAAAATCGGCTTTTTTATTATTCAATAAACTAACAGGAGCTATATCAACAGCATCAACAGATAAGATTTTAAGTTTTTCACCTGATGTTTGTGAATACCACCATCCTCCTAAGATCATGCCTTCATGAGTTTCTGGATTAATATAGTAGTTATCAATATTAATTCCCCCATGCATTAAGTTATTAAAGTGAATAAAGCATGTCAGATTATAAAGAGCGCTTAATATCCAAGCAACATGTTTAGAATCTATTTTTCCAGACATCTCATTTAAAATATCACTCAAACATAGAAAATCTTTTTCTTTACTAAAAACAAGATATAATCCATCTTCTGTTTTTAATTCTTTAACAATATTGGGAACATATTTACTAAATGAAGACTTCATTTTAGTATCATGATATTTAATATTTTTTAGATTTTTTACTCCTAATAAAACATCATCAACATAATCATTATTAAATTTCCACATTACAAACTTATGTGCAATATAGTATTCACCCATTTCAAAAGTTTTTTGTTTTAAATACTTAAATAAAAATTCCTTTCCATCTAGCGTTTTAATATTAATAACACTATTATTCGTTCCGAAAGTGCCGTTTTTTATCTTTTTTAAAGCTTCCTGATAAAGCTCATATATATGAGCAAATACAGAATTCGTATCTTCATCATTTTTATCTGGATGCCACATTATTGAAAGTTTACGATAAGTCTTCTTTACATCGTTTTCTGAACCAAAAAAGATTTTTTCTGGATTAGAAATTTTGATTTTTAAAATATCGTTTTTACCTAAGCTCTCAATGTTCATAAGTTTTCTCTTCTTATTGTATTTTATACACTAACTCTATATTATTAAAATTAAAAAGTCAAATTTTTATGTAAAATGTTTAGTATATAAAACATTGTTTGAATAAGATTTTTGAAATTTAAGAATTTTTATGGTATTTTCTGTAAAAAAGGGAGTGGGAATGGAGCAATATTGGGTTCTAGAAATTAGTGATATTGATTGGTGGGAGAATGAGGATGCCTATAATGATATTTGTGCTTACTTTAAGGTTCAATTAAGTATAACTTATGATTATTTATATAAAGTTGTAAGTAGTGTCGCTTATTCTTACAATAAAATATCAAGAAAATATACTAATTATGTAGGCTGTAAAGGAGGACTTGTCACATATTCTAGCTTGCTTTCTATAACAACTGCAGTAATAAAGGATTTACTTGACCTAAATGAAATAGATTCTGTAGCTATAAAAAATATATCAGAAAATAAAATAAAAAGAATTGGAATTAACGATATTCAAAGTTATTTACGTAATTACCATAATAACGTAGAATATTATTTCACTGAAATATATAATAAAAAAATAATATATGACAGAATAAACAATTCCCAAATTTTTTATGATAACGATTATTCTAAACATTGCCTTGGTCAGGAAAAAGAAAAAAATAAAGAGTTAGTTGATGATGATAAGTATAAGAATTATTATAAAAAACAGGAAGGTCTTTTCTATGCTAATCAGATAGCAATGAATCATGTTTTATTTAATGTAGAAGAAATGAAACATGAGTTAAGTATAGATTATTATCCTGATGATAGGGAAATTGATAAAATAGTAGCTATTATGTTTAAAAAAAGAATAGATAAAATAGGTTAAGAAGAATATGAATGATAATTTAAATTATTGGATACTAAGAATTAATGACTCAATTAACGAGGATTATTACTATGATCCATTTTGCAAAAATAAAAGGGTAGAATATTTAAAAATTCCATCTACAGTATCATATAATCAAATGTTCAAATTATTAGTACTCATAAGCCACATATATGATAATAATTTTGAAAATGGGGATTTATTCGTAGAAGAATTAACATCTAAACAAATTGCTCATGTTTTAAATCGTATATTTAATTATGAGATTATAACAAATGAAAATATAGGAATAGAAAGAAAAAATTTAGAAAACAATAATAGGATTAAAAATATATTATTACTTTATTTCAAATTAAGCGGATACAGCGTAAAAAAAGACTCAAATAAAAATGATATAGATATTAATAATATATTGGATAAGGGTAAAATTTTTTATAATAGATCAAATTCAATTATTCCATATATAATAGATGGAACAGAAGATGAGGCTTTATTATTTAGAGATGAAAATAGAATAAAACTTGCCCTTAAATATGTTATAGATAATAAAATAGACAAGTATGAAAATATGATCTCAAATAAGTTTTTAAAAATGCAAATAATATCTTTATATAATACAAGAAATAAAGATAAGGATGAACATATTTATATTGCCTTAAATAAAAGTGATAATAACGTCAATTATAGAATTATGTATATAAATATTTTACATGATAATTTCTATCGAAAACAAATAACAAAAAAAGGTTTAATAAAATACCCATCTTATAGTCCTGTTAATAAAGGTGCTAATTTAAAAGCAAAAGAAATGGCATATTTTTTGAATAAAATCTATGGATATAGAATATTAAATGAAAAGGAAATTGAACTACTAAATGAAAATGCTAATAAAAAATATAATAATGGTAAACATGCATATGTATTAGAAAGTTATGTAGGAAATTCAAAAGGAAATTATGAGTATTTAAAGAATAAAGATAAAAAAAGTTATACTAGACCAAATGTATCTAAAATAATTTTAGAAAGGCAAATTGAATTAGCTTCTAATGAGAAAAAACAATATTATATAAAAAAATTAGAACAATTAGAAAAAGAAAAAATAGAAGGTACGGAATATCTGGATCTATCAGTATTAAAAAATTATTACTAATTAAAATGGGAGCGCTGCTCCCATTTTTTTACATTTTAAACTTAGGTGATGTTATTTTTAAATTATTTTGAAGTTCGAATAAAAACTTATCCATTTCAGGTTTTAAATTTTCAGGTAAATCATTTTTTATTTTATGGAGAAAACCTTCTTTGTTTGATTTTAATTCTTCATCAAATACTCCTGTTTGAGCAAGTGGTGCAATAATTCTTTCTATAGTATTATTAAAATAAGAAAGTCCACCATCTTTTTCATATGGGCTTTTTAAAGTATTTAAAAAGCTTTTAGTATCTAACCAATCTAAATTAACTGGAAGTATTCCTTGTTTTGCAATCTCAACAACCCCTACACAATCATTAAGTATTGGGCTATATGCTATTTGTTTAAGACTATCTTCAAAAAATTTTTCATCATCAAAATTATATTCATAAGCTGCTGTTTTTAAAACCTGAGATAAAACTCCCATTCCTTTTGAAGCTTCTTCAACATTACCTCCAAAATCAAAAATATTATTAACTGTAATATCTAAAAAGTGTTGAACAGTTTCTTTAAAAAGTTCTGGTTTATATTTTGGATCTTCTGGATAATGATCATAATCACGTCCATCATGATAATGAACAACATGTGGTGCGTATTCTCCGGCTCTTTCTATAATATCTAATGCTATTTTCCCATAAGTTTCAGGAGCCTCAATAATAGCTTTAGCATAAACTTCACCCTCAGTCATATTAGCATAATAAGCAGACATAATTAAATCTTCTAGTTTAGCTTTATTATAAGGTAGAATAGAAGACTCTTCGAAAATTGAACTGATATAAGAAGAAACATAAGATTTATTACTATTTTTACTTTCTTCAACAATTCTTTTAGAAAAATCGTCATATTTTTCAGCATTAATATCTTCTAAAGAATTAATTGCTCTTCCATTTTCCTGACAAGAGTTTAAAAATGAAATATCTTTATTTTTGTTGATTTCAAATAGTTTTTCAATTTTATTTTCAGATTCGGTTAGTCTGGCAATTAACTCTTCTCTGCTTAATGTGTCAAAATTTTCGTTAGACATTATATATTCCTTTTGTTAATATAGTATACAATTATTTTATCATGTCATAGTTAAATGGCAACTTACGAAATTAATAAATATAAAAGGATATAATATGAAAAGATTGGTAATAACACATGCTAATTGTTTTGATGGTTGTTGTTCTTGCGCGATACTAAAAGAAAAATATAAAAATAATGCAACATATCTAGAACTAAACTATGAAGATGCTGATAAAAATTATCCTGAGAAATATAATAAATTTATGTCTGATGTTAAAGACGTAAAAGATGGTGAAGTGATAATGGCAGATATATGTTTAAAAAAAGAAATAATAGATATGTTTTTAGAAAGAAATAATGAAGTAACTATTATAGATCATCATGCCACAATGAAACCAACAATAGATGAATTCCGCAAGCTGAAAGAAAATAATGCTGAAATGAAGATAAATATTATTTTCAGTGATGATAATAGTCAAAGTGGAGCAATGTTAACTTGGAAATATGTCAATCCTAATATTGAGCCTCCAATGCTTGTAAAATTGATAGAAGATTATGATTTATGGAATTTTGTATATGAAGATACAAAAATCTTTCATGCTAAATTGTTAGATGAAGGAAAGCAGCCCAAGGATTATGAAAAAAGTTTTTGGCTTGAATTGCTTCATGATAATAAAAAAGTGAAAGAAGTTATAAATGAAGGTAAGCCTATTTATGAATCGTATATCAAAATGTTAAATGATTTAGCTGATAATGCCGAAGATGTTATTTTAGATGGAAAAAAAGGGTTAATGGTAAACGCTTCTATGAAATATCGTAGTGATCTAGGCGATATTGTAAATAAAAGATCTGGAACTTTTGCTCTTATATGGGAAGAACAAAAAGATGGTATAGTTAGTTGCAGTCTACGATCTGGTAAAGATAAAGGTTTTAATGTGCAAGAAATTGCAGAAAAGTTCGCAGGTGGTGGGCATCATAGCGCGGCTGCATTTAGAATAAAAAATATTGAAGAGTTTAAAAATATAGTTTCACCCAACAAAAGACCTAGATTAAAAATGTAAAAGGTGTATTAAAAAATAATATACCTTAATTAAGATAAAAAATAAAAAGCCTTGCCAAGGCTTTTTTTATAATTTTAATAAATGAATAAAAATTTTACGTTAATTTAAATATATGATAAAATAAATATTATTGATTATATAAGGTGAAAGTATGAAAATTAACAAAAAGTTTAGGGATGAAGAAATCCATGTTGGAGATATATTCCATTTTGATTATAAAAAAATTATGGATACTCCTTTTCGTAATAGCTATTTTGGAAGTGATTTAGCAGAAAAAAAAGCTGATGAAGTCTATATTCAGATTAATATAGATCCTAAAAAGGAATTAAATGTTCCAAGTTATAAAATATATTATGTAAAAGATAAAGAAATTATTTACCAAGACTTCCAGAATGAAGCTATTTTCTTTAGTTATGTGATGGGTAAAGAAAAAGAAGGTGTTCTAAACAAAGTAGGTCATTCATTAGATATTGACGTTGATGTAAAAACGTTATTATCAAGAGAAGAAGTAATAAATGTAACAACCCCTAATGAAAGCATTACAGATAAAAATCTAAATATTAAAACAGCAAAGGGCGATTATATTAATTACGGTGATATAGTAAAAATTGATTATTCTTTACTTAAAGAAAAACAAAATAGTGGAGATAAAATCTTAGCAGACTCTTTCATAGAAAAGTTAGATAAGTTTAATGTAGATGAACTTTATTTTCATGTTGTGGACATAAGAAATGTTCATAATCACTGTTTTAGTTCACCTAAAATATATATCTATGCTAAATCAGGAAATGAATTGAGTAATGGTAAAACTGCAGAATATAATGCCGATACATTAGAATACTTTAAAGAAAGCAATCAATTAGATAGAAAATTAGATACTTATTTTACATATGTAGATGGTGGTCATAATATTCTTGAAAAATTTAGTAAACAAGAACTATTTGAAAAAATAACGACTAATACTATTAATGTTAATCTTGAGTTGCAAGACCTAGCTGAAAAACCAGCAAGAAGAATAAAGCCATAAAAGGAAAAAAGATGAGGTTAAATAAAAAATTAAACAGTGGAGAGTTGATTGTCGGTGATCTTTTTAAGTTTGATTTTAAAAAACTAGAAGGGACTACTTTTGAATGTAGTAATTTAAGCAGAGACATCAAAGAAAACAACATAGATGAAATGTTTGTTCATTTTGTTTTCGGAATAGATACGCTAAATATTGTAGGTATTAATAATTACTATGTAAAAGATAATAAAATTATAGAAAGGTTTTATGATGAATCCCCATCATTTATAAATTATTTACTTTCAAAAGATCGTGAAAATGCGTTAGAAAAAGTAAATAATATAGCTGAAAAAGATTTAAGCATCGAACAATTACATCAAAAAAGAAGTTTTCCATTAAATACATTAAATGAAAGTGTAGCAGATATAAGTCTAGGTATTAATGATAATAATGGTGAAGAACTTAAATATGGTGATATTGTTAGACTGGATTATCAAAAAATCAAAGAAACTTCTTTTTATACAAGTTCTTTCCAAGATATGTTAAACGAAAAGAAAGTAGAAGATGTCTATATTCATATGTTAAATATAAATGAACTTGAACCCAATTTCCCAACAACCTTAGAATATCATTTATACGCAGTTTCTTCGAGAGGTTTTGAAAACGAAAACTCAGATGAAGAAAATCAAGAATATCAAGAGTTGTATGAAAAAACTAAAAGTCCATCTTTTAGATTTGATCCTATTCTTGTTAAAAATTTCACCAATCCGGGGAATATTAGAAAACTTTATAAATCTGGTTTAATTAGTGAAAAAATCGGTAATAGTAAATCATACAAGCTTGATATTGCTGATGTAAAAAAAGATATTAAAAAACCAAAATTAAAACTTTAAAATATGAAAGGAATAAAACCATTTATAATAAAAATTTGAAAATTGTTTAAAAAAATTTAATAATTTTAGACAATTAAAAAAATAATAATAAAAGGTTTTATATGTCTAAAAATCAAAATCATGGGGTAGTTTTCGAAGAAATAATAAAAAAGGAATGCGGAATAAATGCAGAAATTTCTCATACAGAAGTTTTTGATATTCCAATTCCTTTAGATTTAGTAAATACCTCAATAAAAACAATGAAAGGTAATGTTATAGGTTTAGGAGATGCTGTTAGAATTCATAGTTATGATACAGATATTAAATTTATAGTTGGTAAATACATCCAAGAAGGTCAAGTAAAAAAAATAGTAGAAATAACAGATGTTTTTTATAGTAAAGAAGATTGGGATAAAGTTAAAGGAAATTGTACTATAGAACAAATAAAAGAATACAGAGATTCTATAAAAGAATATAAAGAAGGTGAACACAAAGAAGCTCGTAAGTATTGTAAAACCCAAAAGAAAATACTTAAGGAGACAACAACATCACTAATAAAATTAAATCATAAAGTAGATAGTAAAACACAACGAAGATTACAATGTAGTATAGGAATGAAAGATCTGATAGATAATTCATCGTCTCAGTCAAATTTATAAAGAAAAATATAAGAGTATTACTCTTCCCATAATAATAGAAAGTTCAAGTAGGGAGTTTAACAAAAGAGAAGAAAATGAATAAATCAAGAATATTAGATCAATTTTATACAAAACAAGATATCGCCAATACTTGTTTAGAAAAAGCATTAAATATAATAAAACAAGAAAATATTATATTTGATACTTATTTAGAGCCAAGTGCCGGAACTGGATCGTTTTTCAATATTTTACCAGTAAATAAATTGGGTATAGATTTGGAACCCAAAACAGCAAATGTTATACAATCAGATTTTTTTGAATATGATAAATTAAAAGATGTTTATTTCACTATAGGAAATCCTCCTTTTGGTAAAAATTCTAGTTTGGCAATAAGATTTTTTAATAAATGTGCGACTGTAAGTGTTGGTATTGGTTTTATAGTGCCAAAAACATTTAAAAAAGACAGTGTGAAAAACAAGTTAGATTCTTATTTTCATTTATTCTATGAAGAAGACTTACCACAAAATTCATTTGAGTTTGATAATCAAGAAAAAGATGTTCCTTGTGTATTTCAGATATGGTTAAAAAAAGACCATAAAAGATTAAAAGCAGATAAAATAGAAACAACTGACTTTTCATTTGAAAAAGATAGAAGCCAAGCAAATTTTGCCTTTCAAAGAGTTGGCGTTAACGCCGGAAGAATAAAAGAAATTGATAGTAAAATAGCATCTACTTCTCATTATTTTATTAAAGATATAGCAGGTAATGTAAGAGAAAAACTTTATAAGATAAATTGGAATGAAGTAAAACATAATACTGCTGGGAATCCAAGCATATCTAAACAAGAACTGATAACGTTATATAATAAATCAAAATCATAAAAGCCCTAGCGGGCTTTTATCTCATTCCTAAAGTTCTGGTTTTTTTTTGTAAAATTTGAGGATGAGCTATAATCCATTTCTTTAAAGAAGATGTTTCATGAGTGACATGAATTCTCATATCTTCAAATCCCGTTTGATCATCACCATTATTAATAAGAACTCGATGAGGAACGCTATCAGCAATAGTGTAAAGATTTTCAATACGGTCATCAACCATAGCGATAGGATTATATTGTCTAATATAGGAATCTTTACTTTCATTACTAACACAATCAATAGAATCAGGTTGAATATCATATTTTTTTAAATTATATAAACGCTGAACTTCTAGTTCTGGTAAAATACTTGTCACTAAATGAATTTTATATCCTGCTTCTTTTAAGCTATTAAATGCTTCGTCTGCTCCTTCCAACAAAGGGAAATTATCAAAATTATTTAACATGTGCTTAAAGATACCTTTCAACTCATTTTTATGAAGATTATATCTATCTATTAGATTATAAATAGTGCCAACCGCTTTTAACTCTCTTCCTAAAAAAATCGATGCCTGTTCCTCAAATCCTGCATAAAAATCAAGAAGAACACAATCAACATCTAAAACAATTGCTTTATTCATTTTCACCTCTTTTAATAAAAAACAATAATATTATATAGATATAAAAATATATAATCAATATATTAATCATTGTTTTTAATATGATTAGCTTATTTTTTACTTTTATCAATAAAAGTGATATCCTTCTTAAATCATAAAAGAACATAGAGGTAAATAAATGACATATTTAGAATGGGTAAAAGCTTTATCAAATGAAAAACAAATAAATAAGAAAGATTTAGAGAGCTTGTTGAAAATATTTTGTAAAAAAACAGAAAGTGTCTCAGATATTTCTGGATACCATATTAAAAATTCCATAGAGACGTTTTTAATTTATTTATCAGATATATTAGAAATAGATAGAAGCTCATTTTATTTTTCTAAAGGAATGCTTCATGATATATTATCAGATATGGGTTTCAAAATTGAAACACTAACATCAGGTGCGTATGAAAAAGAAGTGTTTAGGGTTAAAAATCTTGATGTTGAAATTTTTAATAGAGAACTAATAAATTTTGCAATACATGTTATTCATCAGCATAAAAATTTAAATTTTAAAATAATAACACCTATGAATAAAAGTAAAGAATACATAACTCTTTATGATGTATTTAAAAGTATAAATAAGAATTTTAATACTAAGTTTATTACTTTGGAATGTATCTTTTCAGCAATGAAAAATCAAAAGCTAATAAACAAGTTAAGATTCAAAAATGATAAACTTCTATTTTCATCCTATACTCCATCAGACATATATGAATCTTGGTATATAAATGAAATTGAAATAGAGAAAGAAATGGGAGAAGAACTCATAAGAGTATTAAAAGGTGTAAATTTTTCTTCAGTTTAATATAACAACATGTTACAATAGCTTATCTTAAAATAGAAATAAGGGTTAAAAATGAAAGTATATAACTTTGAAGAAATGAGTAAAAAGTTTGGAATAGGCTATACTTACCATACAAGTATTAATGATCCTAATAATGTATTTATAGCCGAAGTTTTCAACGGGATAGCGACTGATATTTATAAAATATATTCTTCGCCACATGAAGCATTCGATGCTTATATAAAACAAAAAAAGATGAAAAGAGATAACGATATTAAAAATCTCGAAAATTCATTATCACAAGTTTCTATTTTTAGTAAAATTTTCAATAGAACAAATATAAAAAATGCTCGTGAAAAATTAGATAAGTGGAAAACAACTTCTATATCAAGCTCGGATTTAAAAGTTGAACATGTATCGATCAATAAAGAATCACTTTATCAAGAAGTTATGCCAGAGTTGGTTGTAGGAGATAAAGTGTATGTTTCAGTAATCTCTAAAAACGTTGTGGATATTGGCGTTTATGAGCAAGAGATTAAAAAGGTATCTTATTATATTAATGATAAGCCTACTAAAAAAACTATAGATGATAAAGAAATAAATCAACACGATTTGTACATAACATATCATGCTACAACACCTGATGGAGAGTTAAGTAATAATCTTACCCAAAAAATGGATTTAGAAAAAAACACAGAATTTCATAATGGGCATACTTATCATTATACTTTTTGTGATAAAGAAAAAGCGATTGCTTTCTTTAATCAGAAGATGTTAGAGAAAGTAGAATATTATAAAGCAAAAGTTATTAAGTAATAAAAAAGGAGCCTCCCGGCTCCTTTTTACATATTAAGATAACATAATCCCAACATCTTTTAAAAACTCTATTTCTTTTACTGTTAAGTTTTTACCTTTTAACTTCTTAGCTATAATCTTTTGAGCCTTATTGCTGTTTTCTTTCATTATTTGGGCTTCTTTTTCAGCTACCATGAGATTGTATTCATCATCCGTTTGAAGTCGTGAAACATAAACAGAAAAATGAGTGCATCCGTTGTAATAACTATCGTTTTCAGATTCTATAAAGACCTGCCCTTGTTCCTTATATTTTTCTTTAATCTTTGTTATTAAAGAAACAATATCATCAGGAGTTCCTGATAATATTTCTGGATCAAACTCACTAACTTTTATCTTTAATACTAATCTTTCATATGTCATTTTGTCACTCTCTGTTTGGGATAATAAATGTTATCTTTTACATAAACATAAGATGAGAACATAATACAATAATCTAAGATGAAAAGAAAGGTTTTATTTTAAAGTTGTATAAAAATTTAACAATTGATATAATTATAAAAGAATACTCATCATTGGAGATAAAAAATGAATATAAAAGATTTAGATCTATCAGAATACGTAATAAAAACACAAAGTGAATACGAACACTTTAAAAAAGATATAAAAGAAGTTTTACCAAAAATAAAACAAAATTATTCTGAAGAAAAATTAATGTTAGTAAATTTTATTCTAGGCTTAGAAAAAATATATAATGAACATCCAGAAATAGAAAAAATAGGTTTTATTTATGACCAATATTCATCTTGTGAAGACAGTAGAAATAGAATGTATATACATGGTTTAGACTTTGAAGTGATTAATGCTGATACAAAAGAAAAAATAGAAAGTAATGCAACAAAAAAGTTCGTTAATTATTTACAGGATGAATATGCTGGAATAGTTTATGGTGGGGAGCAATCATTTGAAGTTGGAAAAGAAACATTCGATAGAATGTCAGAATCTTTATATTGGGAAATTTTTGAAAATACGTCCAGAGATGATAGATTTAAAATTTATCATGATATAGTAGAATTTCCATATTTTGATGATTCAAAAATTTTACATGATATTATAAATAATATTGAGAAAAATGAAGAAATAAATACTCAATATAAAAAAATAGTTTTTTTTGGTAAAGAAATAGACATGCAAACTGTTAATATTCAAGATAACTATTTTCAACTTGATGTTTATGAAAAACAGGTAGAAGATATTAAAGAAAAGTTAGAATCAATAGAATGTTCATATGTTATAAAAGAAATAAAAGAAGCCATATTAAGAAATAATTTGAATACGGAAGGAGATATAAATGTTAAGTTTGACATGAAAGATAGCGAAAATTCTTATTCAAAAGATAGATATTTAAATTATAATATAAAATTAACTGATCAAGATAAGAATACAGTTGGAGTTGATATAAATTTCACATTTAATAAATTTTTATATAAAAGATCAGAAAATATCCCTTTTGAAAAACTTAATAGAATATTAACATTGAAACTTCTTTCATTAGATAATTCAAATTATCTACATAAAAGATTGCCTAACGATGAAAAAATAAGAGAAGAAATTACACAGATGTAAATACCTTCATAAAAACAGAAAATAAACCTAGATTTAAAATGTAAAAAAAAGGAGCCGTCCGGCTCCTTTTACTTTAACTAAAATAATATCTAACAATATGGAAAAATATTGGGGCAGCAAAACAAATGGAATCCATTCTATCCAACATTCCACCATGACCTTTAACCATAGTACCCCAATCCTTAGCGCCTAAACCCCTCTTTATAGCTGATAATGTTAATCCTCCAAGGAAACCCATTATAACTATGATTAATGACATTAGAAACGCTTGGAGAGGGTTAAATGGGGTAACCCACCACATTAATCCTCCAACAACAGAGGCAGCTAATCCACCATAAACTAATCCTTCAATTGTTTTAGATGGGCTGACAATAGGAGCAATTTTTCTCTTCCAAATAATTTGCCGAAAATATATTGAAATACATCACTTATTTGAACAACTAAAAGCAGATAGAATAATAGCAATCCATTTTCTGTATAACCGGGTATATCTAACATTAATAATGCAGGCGCATAACTAATACAATAAATAGTAATCATTGTAGCCCATTGTATTCTCGCTGACCTTTCTAAAAAACCTTCTGTGTCTTGCGCTAAGGCTGAAATAGCAGGAAGTAATAGAAAAGCATAAACAGGAATGAAAATAGCCATTAATCCATACCAATGAAGAGAAATCAGTATATATTGAACAGGTATCAAAATAAAGAAACATATTGATAATGTATTATAATCGCTTACTTTTGTAGGGGTTAATGTTATAAATTCTCTTAGAGCAAAAAAAGAAATGAAAGCAAATAAAATAATAGTTACTGCATTTCCCATTATATAAGCAGCAACTAAAAATGCTACCATTAACCACCAAGCATTTATTCTAGTATTAAGGTTATCAATAACTGGTTTTTTGTTTTCGCTTTTAATGGTAATTTTCAATATAAATCCGATTAAAGAAGATACAATCAATAAGCATAATATACCTCCAATTAAATAATAAAACTTTGTGTCTATATTCATGATGATAGTCCTATAACAGAGTTTTGAGCACGAATCAGAAAGTCTTTCTTATTTTCTAACTCTATTCTTTCTAATGGTTTGCCAAACCTAACACTACAAATTAGTGGTAAGGGTATAAACTTACCTTTTGGCATACATCTATACACATTATCCAAATAAACAGGCACTAAATCTATTTCTGGATATTTTTGAGCTAAATGATATATACCAGATTTAAAATCAGTAGGTAGAGCACTATCTCCACGAGTTCCTTCAGGGAAAATAATAATAGAATAGCCTTGATCTAATGTTTCATAAATAGGTTGTAAAACATCAACACCATTTTTAGAATGTCTATTAATTAAAACACAATTTAGACCTTTTGTTGATATATATTTTAATAAAGGCGTTTTACCCCAATAATCAGCGGCTGCTACTGGTTTTGTAATTTTTCTATATTTAGCTGGAAGAGCGGCAACAATAGCGATTGTATCAACATGGCTTGAATGATTGGCAAAATATATTTTTTGTTTATTTCTATCTAAAGGAATTGCCTCTCTTGAATTAATTCCAAGAAGTATTTTAGATATAAAAACTAGAATTTTAGATGTTATCATTATTCACCTCTTTATTTGATAATGATGAAATAATATAAAAAACTCTATTATAACAAGTTAAAATACATCCAATAATAATAATTATTAAGGTAAAGAAAAGAGAATAATAAGAAGAGTTATATATCCATTCAATTTGTGCTAATAAGCATCCTATTGATAATACAGCCATTCGATGCTGTTTAGCCATCGGTCCTATAAAGCTTTGAGGTATATCTAACGAAGAGGCAAATACACGAACATAAGCCGTTGCTAATGCCAATATAGCTGCGGCCCATCCTAATTCAGGTAAATGAATAGCATATCCTAAACCTAAAAAGAAGAATGTATCAGCTAAACGATCTGGAAACTCATTAAATAATGGGCCAGATAATGTTTTTTTACCTCCTTCTATTGCAACCATTCCATCAAATAAATTACATAATAATCTTGCCTGAATAAATATTATGCATAATATAAAACCATAATAGTTTTTCATATAGATTAAGGATAACATTCCTAATAATGAAAAAAAGATACTCATTAATGATATGTGGTTTGGAGTTATAGATTTTTGTGATAAATATTTGGCAATTCTATTTGCCCATCCAGTTGATCTGGATGATATAGGTCTTCGATTTTCCATAGTATTTTCCTTACATTAATTTCAAAGATTATACATTATTTTCATTTATTTACCATATCTAAATAAAAAAAGGAGCCGAAGCTCCTTTTTTATTTTTTATAAGCGGATTTTAAACTCTCATCTTCTCTCATTCCAAGTCCAGAAAGATATTCTTTAACAACATCTTTATTTTTAGGAGTATCAAGAACTGCGGGCGATATTTCTGCAAAATCAGTTAAAGTGTCTAATAAGGGTTTATATATTTTTCTAAGTTTACTATCATCTGTCATCCATAACCAACGATTAACAATAATTACTCGTGTTAATATATGACCTTTCTTTTTTACATTTCCAAGTATAGCATAAGAATAATGAGTATATTCTATTTCCTGATTATTATCATCATCTTTATCATTTTCAATAAAATCAATATCGTCTTCAATGTTCATTAATAAACCTTTTAATTTAAATTGTATTGGGAAAATATCATATAATAGATATTTTTCTAAATCTCAAAACTATCTTTAATTTCTTGAGGATTAGTTTTTCTTTTATAATCTGAAAAATAATCTTGATAATATGCAACATATTCTCCATTAATGCCTTCTTTTATATAATCTACATAAACATAACGTTTATCAACTAATCCATAAGTTCTATAATCTATTTTTAATACATAGGCATTATCAGTAATAACATTATCTGTTTTAGGTAATGTAAGGATAAAATCAATAAAGCCTATAATCCATTCTTTTTCTTTTCCATTAGGAATAAACTCATTAAAAATATCGGTAATATTTTTACCATAATGAAATTGGGATTTTATATTGTCTAAGGAATTTAAATAATACATATCAAAACTAATTGTATTTTCATATTCTGAGTGGCTTTGATCAACAAAACCAAAATGAGAATTTTCTTTATTTACATAAAAGTAAGCTAAGTTTATTTCTTCTTGTGAGTTAATATAAGAATTCAATTTCCACATAAATTTATTATAATGGGAATGGGGAAAAACAGATTCTTTATTTAAATTATTTTGAAGATCATAATAAGTATTGCTACCAAGTACTTTAGATAATTGTTCTTGTGCATCCATCAGAGATATATTATTAATTTTTTGATAACGTTTAGCAAAACGTTTGAAATTTTTGTTAGAAATGGTAATTGCTGTCATTTTGAATCCTTAATTTAAGTTAATAGCAGACAAACAGGAGTCAACTTATTTTAAGGGTTAAAAATTAAGTTGATTATTATAAGAAGTGTTGATATCTGTTAGATTTTACCATTTTAACCTGTTTAGTATGCCTTCAACTAGGCTTTATAAAAATAATATAATCTAACTAAAAAGTCAAAAATAAAAAGGAGCATAAGCTCCTTTTATTTTACCAACGATCTTCTAAAACTCCGCTCCATTCTTTCCATATACCATGACAATACTTCAATTTTTGTCCTGTATGCTCATTTTTAAAGGCATATATCTGAAACTCCGTAAAAGCTTGACCTGATATTATTCCTTCACCAGCTCTTGGACCAGCAGTAGATGGGAAAAGATGAGGCCAAGAATGCCATTTTAAATGACGCCTTTCGCATTTTAATTCAATCATGGCAAGAATAAGAATTTCTTCAATATTCATAGATTCTGTTTTCTTTAACATATTAATATCCTCTTAATCTTAATATTTTTATAGTATAACTAAAAACAATATAAAATAAAGACCTTATGACTTTTTCTTAAGGATGAGTTTAATATGAGTCGGCTCATTTAAAAGAATACCAAAGTCCTGATAAATTACCTCTTGCTGGAAAGGCAAAATAAAATGTTCATAATGAACTATTTCATAAAATTCAGGAATCTTAGAAAAATGTTCTTCAGTATAACAAGGAAGATAGTTTTCAAAGACTTCCCTTGACCAATTATTAAGATAACGATATTTCAACAAGAAGTGTATCATATTCTTTTTGTTATTAATCGAACCCCAAATACTTTCAAATTGTTCAAGATGTTTTTTACTTGCTTTATCTCTGATTTTACTAATATCAGATAATAAAGATAAAGGATTATCTTGAATATTTTTCTGTGATAAAGCCATGTCTCGAATAATGATATATTCGTAATCTCCTGAATAAATTTCGCTCCAAAAATCATCAATCTGTTCAGGAGTGCAATATGAATAGATTTCATGGATCAAAGAGCTACACAATACACCAGATTTTCCATGTAGATTTTGTTTAGCAAGATTAATATTTGAAGAAAAATAAGAGTTAGGAATATTTTTATTTCTTGCGAGATTAATCATTTTATCATTAAAATCATAACCGACATAATGCATATCAGGAAAAACGCTTTCCATATGCTCAATAAGGTTTCCATCTGCGCAACCATAGTCAAGTAGACTATCTAATTTTATAAGATTCATGAAAAAAAGCTTATCGTCTATACCTTTATTCATTTCTTTTGTATAAGTGTTATAATCTAAAATAGCATTCATTTATAGTTCTCTATGATTTAAAATGTAGAGTAATTATATAGTAAAACCTAGTATCATACAATCAATTTTTTAGCATGTTTAAAATATGTTGCTTCATTAAGATTGAAAAATTATAAAAATAGTATATCAATTGAATATTAATAATTTAAAGGAGTTTATAATGAATAAAAGAGATATGGTTAGAGCTGTTTACATTTTGTATATAATAGGATTTTTTACTGGTTTATCAGCACTATTAGGTGTGATATTTGCTTACTTTAATAGAAATGATTCTGGACTATTAGAAAGTTCACATTTTAACTATCAAATTTCTATATTTTGGAAAGGATTAGCTATGTTCTTTATAGGTTTAATATTAACACCTATATTGATAGGATATTTAGTTATTTTATTTTGGATTGTTTGGACAATATTAAAAATTATAAAAGGATGGTCAAGATTTGCTGATAATATACCAATGACAGCAGAAGATGTGATTATTATTGCAATTAAAAAATAATAAGGTTGATTTATTTTTCATAGGCTTTAAACTAAATAAGTAATAAAAATAAAAAGGAGAAAATATGAACTGTACACAATGTTATAATCCAATGAATTTTATTAAATCAAAAGATTTAAAGAAGTATCCTCACATTTGGGAATGTCCGTGTTGTTTCTTAAGAATAGAACAATGGCACAATTAAATAATAAGGCTTCGGGAGAAGCCTTATTTAATTTATTTATTTTTAAAGTTTATACTTTCACCACATCCACAAGCAAATTCAACATTAGGGTTTTCATATATTAATTTAAAAGAAATGCCCTCTTTATCATATTTTAACTTTAATCCATCAAGATTATCATGAAAAATAGATAAATAACCAACCTTAATTTTTACACCATCTTTTTCTATTTCAGTAAATATGAAATTTTCAGGAGCTTCATTTTCCCATTTTAAGGTATATTCAAATCCTGAACACCCTGCTGTTTTTAATCCAATATTAATAACCTTATTATAATCTGGATTATCCTTTTGTAATAAGAAAAACCAATCTTTGGCACTGTTTTCAATATGTATACTCATTTAAATCTCCTTCAATTCAAAAATAAGAATTAATATTATTTACAATATCACTATTAAGTTTTAATGCAAATAAATAAGAGCATCGCTGCTCTTATTAAAAATTATATTTACCCATGAGTATTTCAGATAACTCACTAAGATATTCAATAATTCCAATTCCAATACGAGAATCTGATGTAAACTCTTCAACAGTAAGTGCTGTTTTTATTCTATAAATAGAACCATGTTTTTCACCAGATAGAATAATCCAATCTAATTTATTAAAATTTCTATCCCATCTTAAAGACCATTCATCAGTATTGTTTGTTTTATTCGCATTACCATACAACTTAGTAAAACGTTTGGTATTATCTCCAATAAGTCTATGATAGCCATTTCTATCATTTTTTTGAAGCTCTTCTAACCAAATAGAAACAAGTGGATGATCAATAACATCAATAACTAATTCACTAATTTTATCGATTAATTAACCTCTTTAGTAACCCATAAGAATCTATTACGGGTTTCTCCTTTATTATTAATCTGCATTATAAGACGTTTATGAGGTACAATCCATTCAAGAGCTTTTTGTTCAAGTTTAAGCTTTCTAACAGAACCATCCCAAAACATCTGATCGATACCAAGTATAATCTTTGTACTTACGTTTGACAAGAAATCTTCGGAGAAATGATCCGGTGACTGACTTGCCGCGAATAAACCTAAACCAAATTTACGTGCTTCTTTAGCAATCATATTTGCCGGGTTTTCAGCTTCATCATTTAAGAATAAGTGAGCCTCATCAAGAACAACAATTTCAACTAAATCTTCTTGAACCCCCCTTTGCATAGCCCCCATAAATATTTTTTCAAGCATGAATGTAACAAATAACTTTTTCTCATCCTGAGTTAATGCTTTAATATCATAACGCCAAATAGGATTTCTAGGATCAAAATTAGGTGCAACTGGATCAAATATTCCACTACTGTTTATATTTTCTAATCTATCAACAACAGATTTCATAACATCTTTTGAATCATACTTCATCAAATCTGTTAATTCTGTTCCTGTTTCTAAGCTATCTAAGTGTGATTTAAATAATTCAATTGATTCATCAGCTAGTTTTCTAAATTCAGTTTTAAGAGATTCAATTTCAGACTTATCAGATTCTTTGTTAATTGCTTTTTGTTTCCTGTATATTTGATTTTGTTTTTTATAAACTTTTTCAAGTAAAGAAACTGTTTTATTATCTGTTCCTAAAAACATAGATTTATTTTTTGCACTTGCAAATCTAACAGCATCATCCATAGTTGGATTCTTTTTCTCTCTTTTTCTTTTTATACCATCATTAATTCTCCAACTATTAGCATCACCTTCATAAAAACCATTAGCAGCAAATAAATCTACTAATAAGTTTCTTAGTGCAGCCTCTTGTTTAGGGCCAAGTTTGTATCCTGAACGGTTGAGAGCTGCTATAAAGCTTTTAACTCTTTTTCTTACACCACCAAATTTAGGATCGGGACTAACTAATAAAGGATTTATACCATATTTTGTAGCCTCCGAAAATTCAACAGAACTTGCACTATCAATCTCAATATCTCCATGAACATCCATGATATGACAACGGAAAGGTTTACCATCTTTTGCAGCCTGCTCAGCAATTTGAGTAATCATCTGGACAAGAGTATAAGTCTTACCCATACCACTCTTACCAACAATTAGTGTATGACCATTTATAATTTTTTTAGAATCCCAAACAACTTTAACTTTTTTATCTTGTTTGAGAAAAGCTGAATCATAACCAAAATCTATTTTCACAAGAATTTCCTTCTTTTGTATTAAAAACTTATCAATTAATAATGAAGGATCTTCGAAGAGTGTCAACCGTATGAGATAATATTTTATGATAAATATAGAAATATTTAACTGATTAAAGGTTTAGGTATATCTTATAGGGTGAGTATTAGGACGACTTAAACCTTATATTATATATTTTCAATAAAATACATTTTTACATTATAATTAATATTTATTTTTTTTCTTTAAATTATCTAAATTGTTAAACCCGGAGCTTTTCGGGTTTATTGTTTTTTCTTTAATCTCTTTTGCAGGAGATTCATTAGTATATATTTTTTTCTCAATAGCAGGAATAGAAGCTAAAGGATTAGCCTCTTTTATATTTATAGAATCTTTTTTACAAACAGTATTAAAATTTATTACTATTTTTAGTTGTGGCATATTATATCCTTAATTGTCTAAACCATCATCTTTTATAAAATCATTAATATCTTGTTCATAATTATCTACTATATTGTAAATAGTTTCAAATCTAATTGAGCTTATGCCTGACCACCAAGCCTGTTCAATAAGAGTATTTAATTGTCCTTTCTCAATTCCAGTAGGAAGAGTTAATGCTATTCCTTGATCAAGCCAAGGTCTGACAAGTGCTCCCTGCCTCATAAGACTTCTCCAAGCCTCTTCGTTTGGGTTAGATAGTATTTGAATATCTTCTGCCCATTTTTTATGCTTATCAGGAAAACGTATTGTTTGTCTATATTCTTTAATCTTTTCAGGGTTATTATTTATAGCCTTTATTAATAAAGGAGTTGGAACCCATCTTGGAATACCTTTATTATCATAAACTCTTTCTGCTGGCATAATTGTACCAATTCCACCGGGAGAGACTCCAGCTATCGCCGCAACTGATTTAAATGGTGCCCAAACTGATTTTGCAGCGAATCTTTGACCATGTTTCATAATGTTTTGATGAAGAGATTTCCAACTAGATAAAGAATCAGGATTAAGTTTTATCGCAAGAGATCCACTATGAGATTCTTTTAACTTTTCAATACTAAGAACAGGATTAAATACTTGAACATTAGTATTATTGAGATAATAATTAGATGCTCCTCTTTCATTAACTAGTTCTAAATCAGATTGAGTAATAGTGAAAGCCCATGCTTCCGCTAAATTTCCCATCCATTTCTCTAAATCATCATCTTTATTTTTTGAATTTTTTACTGCTTTGCTAATTGCTTCATAGAATCCAACAGCTCCTAAACAAACAGATCTGAAAGCATCAACAGATTTCATATTATGGTTTGTTGCGCTAATACAATTATCTAACATTCTTAAAGCAACAGAAACCATAACTTTAAGTCTTTCCATATCTGGTTGTCCATCTTTACCTAAACATACATCAAGATTAACAGCCATAGAAGGCCAAGCAGTCCAACTAAGTTTTTCATTTTTATTAGTAGGTAATAAAGGGAATGAACCTATACCATCTAAACCAAGGGTTGCTGGCGCTTCATTAGAAAATAAATCAAAAGATTTAGTAGAGTCTTCAAATGCTATATAAGGAGTCCCATTTTTCATTGAAGTAAGTATTTTATTCCATACTTTATAAGCCTTTACGACCTTAAATGATTTAGGAAATTGTTTTTTTCTTTCATTGATTTTACTTTCGGCTAATAAATAAGCATCTTCATTTTCTTTTAATATTTCAGGAAAAATACTTGGATCAAAAAATGTCCAATTATCACCATTTCTAACTTTTTTCATAAATAAATCAGAAATTAATATAACTGGCTGTATTCTTTTTAAATCTTCTTCTCTTGCTGATATAAGATATCTAGATTCTAAATGCCATATAGGAATTGTTATTGTTACAGGTCTATCTTGCTCTTCTCGTCCTTGTGCAAATAATCCCTGATTAATTGTATTCAAAAAAGGAATAACCCCCTTGGATTTTCTTATACCACCACTTATAGGAGCACCTTCTGCACGAACCTCTCTCCAATCAAGAGTAACAGCACCTGTCCATTTAGTTCCAACTGCAGCCTGATGTATTCCTTCCCATATATGTTCAAATCTATCAGGAACTCTCGTTGATTTATCTTCTAAGAAGTTAGGGTTTTCTTTACCAGCTTCTCTTAAAAGAGTTTCAGTAGGTAAAATTGCTAACCTTGATAACAGATTATAAAAATTCCTTGCTGCTAGATTTTTATCTTTTTCTTCAATAGCTAAAGCCATAGCTAAACGCATCCATGCCCATTGAGGTGGTTCTTTAGCATCTATTTTTGTGACAAGATTATATCCAGAAATATTCCAAACAGTATTAGCAGGAATAGGCCATAAACATTCACCTTGTTCTAAATATTGATAACCTCTCCAATCAATAATTTTATCTCTGCTTGGCTGTAACTCTTTTGCCAAAACATCTAAATCAAATTCTTTTACAAACATAGTATTCATGCCGGGGACTAAAGATAACTTTTGAATATAGTTTCTCCATAAAGCCCTGTATAAACTATCTGAATATTTTTGTCCCATTAAATGGAATGGTTCTATATCTTCACCATCATAATGATTTAAACCAGTTCCATCCAACCAATCTTGACCAGAAATCAAAGATTTGTTTTTTCTCATTTGAGCAATACGTAAAAGGTGATATAACCTAGGATCATCTTTTAGACTATTGAAAATAATATTTTGCCAAAAATCCCACCATCCATCGCTATCATAGGATAATGTATCATTATAGTTTAAGACATTTTTTTCAAATTGGTTAAAATCTAGCGGTGATTTTATTTCTAATGAAAGTTCTCTCCACCAATCGATCCATTCACTTCTTCTTTTGGAAATTTGTATTCTCTTAATTCTTCTTTTTTTATTAGATTTATTCTCAATAGAATTTCCTATATCAGATAAACTTTTATTTTTTAACTGAATATCGATATCGCTTTCTTCTTGATAAATATAAATATTCCAAACAGGATCAAGGTTATCTTCATTGAAAATATGTTTCTGATATCTTCCTCTTTCAGCATTTTCATTAGGATTAAGCTCTAAATATGCATCTAAAATATCTCTGGTTGAATTTTGAGTAAGTTCTTTGACTATAGCGGATCTTATATTAATTCTTTTCCATTCTGAATCAAATGATGCACCGTGTTTATCTTCAAGCTCTTTTATAATATTCTGAGTATACTCATGAATTTTAGTACGATGCAATACTAAATTTTTGCCATAAATATAAGCATAAACCTTTGATAAAGTGGAAGAAATATTAACAGCATTAAATTGTGTTTTTGCTCCTCTGGAGCTTCTAACAAAAGGCATTTTGATTTCCTGTATAATTTTTTAAATATATATTCAAGATAGATAATAAATAGAATAAAATCAAATAAAATAGAGCAATCAAGAATAAAATAAATAAACATAGCTTGATTATATTTTATAATTTGTGATATGCTGTCAGAATAGGTTTAACCAAGTAAATAAAGAGGTTTAAATGAATGTTTTAAAATGCTATAATGAATTTGAATCTTTAAATGAATATATTAGACACGAACAATACAAGTTTATTTATAAACACCCATTATTTATAAGATATGGTAATAAAAAAGGCTTTAACTTTATATGCAATAAAGAAATAATGAAAGCTACAAAATATTCATTAATAATAACATCATTGCTTTTGTTATCAACATGCCTTTCTATTGGGTATCATAATTTTATTTTAACAATGTCATTAGTATCATTGTCAATATTCTCATTTATTCATGGATTATCTAGGTTTTTCTTTACAAGAGAAAAGTTATGGAAAAAACTAGAAAGGGATTTTTTGAAAGAAAATATAAGTAATAATAATGTTGTAAATATGCTAAGTTTCCTTACTATTGAACAAAAAGAAGGTATCTTAGATTTTATAGAAAATAAAGATAGTATAACGTTTAATGATTTAATTAAAATGTTTGAAGACTTACATAATAAAATAGAGAAAGAAAAAATTATACTAACGTTAAATAAATAAAGCGGCCTCGCCGCTTTATTATTATAAATCTTTTATATCATTATAAGTAATTTTTTCTTTCTTAGTTAAAATTATTTCTCTAAATTTTGATTTACCATTTCTATCTAAAGATTGATAAATCTTAGCCAAATTTACAGTATTTATTTTATGTTTTAAGAAATCTTCAGAATAATAACTGTATTCTTTTTTAGACTCAAAAGTATAAATTATAGCTAAAATATAAAAAGGGAATAAACCAAGAAACATATAAGGGCTAACAGTATGTCTTAATAAATATATTAATACGAAAGAACCAATTATAGAAAATAAGAATACCATAGAATACCAATGAGGAGAAACAATAAGCTGCCCTTCTCTATTCTCTTTTTTATTAACATATTTTGCTGCATCTTCAAGGAATAAATCTATACTTGCTTTCATATCTACCTCCTGATAATCATTATTCTTTTATTTATAATACTCCATATATAAAATAATTAAAGGTCAAAAATATTAATAATAGATCTGCATCACATTATTTCAAACATGCAAGAGAAAAGCCCACAACCGGTGGGCTTTTCAGTTTTGATAGAAATGAGACTATTTTATATCACGTTAACTCGTTAGTATGTTCTACGTATCCACTGTATTGTATCCTATACAGTCAGTTAACACAGCCGCCTTTATAAAGGTCCAGCATTGACCTGTCATATATTATTACTCGACTAATAAGACCTATTAATCAACCAAACAAATATCAACTTATTGGACTCAGCTCAAACGCCAAGTTTTAGGCTGCTTTCATAATATACCGGAAACGACATTTCGTTTTGCGAAATGTTATACAACATAGCGCCGCTCCAAAATCACGCTATGGGTGTGCTATAAATAGCACTGGCTACCAAACAATATATAGCCAAACGAAAAAAATCACCTTAATTTTGCTTCGTTATTACCATTTGGTGATGCATATAGATAATCTAAATGCATAACAAATATAAGTTTTAAATTGGTTTTTGTCAAATTTTTTAAAAGTGTACATAAAACAATCAAACGATTCAATTATGATAAAATAATATTGATTTTCTATACCTATATCAATTATTATAATAAAACTAAAAACAAACAAGGAGAATACATGTTTACTAACAGTCAATTTAATAATCTTCCACAGCAAGTCCAATCAATGTTGGTTCCAACAGTATTAGAACAAACATCTCGTGGTGAAAGGTCTTATGATATCTATTCAAGATTGTTAAAAGAAAGAATTATTTTCCTTACAAGTCAAGTAGAAGATCATATGGCAAATCTTATTGTTGCTCAAATGCTATTTTTGGAAGCTGAATCTCCTGATAAGGATATTAATCTCTATATTAACTCTCCGGGCGGTGTTGTAACAGCAGGTATGGCAATTTATGATACAATGCAGTTTATTAGACCAGATGTAAGAACTATTTGTACAGGTCAAGCATGTTCAATGGGAGCATTTTTGCTAAATGCTGGCGCTGCCGGAAAGCGTGGAGCACTTCCTAATGCTCGTGTAATGATTCACCAACCTTTAGGTGGTGCTCAGGGTCAAGCAACAGATATAGAAATTCATCCGCGTGAAATTTTGAAAATGAAAGATAATTTAACAAGAATCATGGCTCATCATAGTGGTCAAGATTATGAAAAAATGAAACATGATATGGAACGTGATAATTTTAAAAGTGCTCAAGAAGCAAAAGATTATGGCTTGATTGATGAAGTACTGCTAAAAAGACCATAAGATTTAATTTAAAAAGCCACCAGAAGGTGGCTTTTTTATTATTCATCATCGTTCTCTTCTATATCATCTAATGGGACAACGACATACTGACGTTTTATTAGATTTCTTTGATAGAATTCATCAATCCAAGGCTTTGTTGGTAATACATAGTTACCAGAACCTTTTCTAATAGTTGCTTTCCAACAAGAATAATTAAGCTTGATAATATCATCATAATTATTAATAGGCGTCTTACGTCCTTTTTTATCAACAGCTTCAAAAGCAATATCATCATCCATTAATAAAATAATAGGTCCACTTTTATAAAAACCATCAATAACAACATTTCCTGTTGAACCATCAATAGAGAAAGGAATACTTTTTTTATGCATCTCCTGTAGTAATTCAGGAAGTAAAGCAATTATTCCGGGATAAGTATCTGTATTTTCTTTTTTATTATTAGCTTCATTTATTCTTTTACCAAGAGAATCTAAAAGGTCATCACCATGCTGATCATCATAAGTGTTATTTTGATTTTCGTTATTTTCATTATTGTCCATAGGAACCTCATTGTTGATTAATATATTATTTTACCTTATTGTATTTTTTTAAAAAGATCAAATTGAAAAGTAAATGTTTTTTTATTTATATAATGTTTTTAAACTTGCTATATTTCGATAAATATATATTCTATAATGTATAACCAGTTCTTAAATAAAGGAACTATATTAAAAACACATTGGTAAATATATGAGAACAAAAAATACATTCAAAACAAAAAATAAATTTAAGTCTCGTGCAATTTGGGTAGAAGAGCTGGCCCATATTTTATAATTCCAAGTTTAATGGTAGAAAAAGATTTAGATGTAGGGATAGATGTTCAAATTACAAGGTATACTTTAGCATGGAAATATAAAAGATGGAGATGGGATATAGGCACTTACACTCCGTTACCTTCAGGAGATATATCTTGGAGTAAAATAGGTATGGATGAATTTTCTAAGTGGGCTAAGAAAAACTATAATAAAAATTGGGGTAAGTATGAAATTGAAAATATTATCAAAAATAAACCTTTCTTGAAAGATGTTATAGTAGAATCTGGATTACTTAAGCACTATACTAGAATTCTAATAGCTCGTGAAATAATGAAGATAGAAGGTGGTGCTTCTTTGGTAAGTGACAAAGTTTATAAAGAAGCTAATGGCTCCACAAGAAAAATGCTTGATTCTCTAACTCAACACCTTGAAAATGAGAACAAAAAAATTGATCCTCTTGATCAATTAGGTCGAAAAATAATGAATAGTAGTAGCACAACCAAAAATGAAGAGTGAAGATGTATATTTGCCTATGTTCTGGATTAAAATATAACAGGCTGAAAGATTTAATAATTTCTGAAAATGGCAACATGGAAAAAATAGTTGAAAAAACAGGAGCCACAAAGAAATGTGGTAAATGCAAGAACACCTTAAAAGAAATTATTAATAAAAACAAAAAGTTAGATTAAAATAAAAGATTATCCAAATTCTTTTATTTTTATATTATTACTTAGTTGACTTTTTACAATAAGTAGAGTAATATTATTGTATGTAAAAAACAAAGAGGTGATTTATGAAACATGAGATAAAAGTAGTTATTGAGAATTTATTTAGTTTTACTGTTAATGCATTTCTTTCGCAAAATCCAGAAATGTATATATCAAGTAACGCAAAATATAATCAAGGCGACAGTATGTATGTTTGTACAACACCACTAAAAATGATGTCTGTAATTAAAGAAAAAGATGTTTCTCCTGTAATTTATATTCATGAATCTTCTATTATACCCGAAGCTATTTCTTTATGGTATCACGGTTTAGATTGTGCTGAACTAATTATGCCCTTTATTATTGAAGTTGAGTATGAGGGTTTAACATATGAAATGGAAGTATCTTATGAAAAATCAACTAAATGGTTTTTAGTTAAAGGGAATGTTTTAGATATCGTTTGGAGTAACACAGATTTTTTTAGGCTAAAAAAAGTAGCCTAAATACATAAAAAAATACTTTATTTAAAAAGGTCGATAATTCGGCCTTTTATTTTTCCAAAAATAATGGAAAGCTTGATAATATTATGTTATAGGCTAAATATTATATTTAAATTATTTAAGGGAAAAATAAATGATAAAGAAAAACATATTTTCGGCATTACTTTTAGGTGTAGTTTTAGCATCTGGTAATGTATATGCAGAAAATAATCCTATCCAGCAAGAATCTGTTAATACTGTAATAAAAAATACAGAAAATATTGATAAAGAAATACCTGTTAAAGAAAAGAGTATTAATTGGAATGGTCAAGAGAAGGTTGAAGATTATTCTGATTTTCTAAAGAAAGTAAATGAAGGTAAAGTCGATACAGTTATTTTTTCAGCAGATGTAATGGAAAATCTTCAAGCAAGAGTATTATTTAAAGATGGTGAACAAAAGAAAGTTTACTTGGTATCAAGAAATCTTGATACTTTTGCTCAAACGTTAAAAAATCAAGGTGTAAAAGTTGATGTTGTTTCAAGTTTTAATGCTTTAGAGAGTAAATCAAAATCTTCAATACAAAATGCTTTTTCTACAATATTCGAATTGCTAAAAATGTTGGTTTATCTAATATTTTATATTGTTATATTTGTAGCAATTATGATGTTTGTTCAAAGAAAAATGTTAGGTATGAGTTCAAGAAAAAATAAAAAAATAAATCCCAAAGATTATGGATGTTAACTTTTAATGATATAGCTGGAAATGATGAAGCAAAAAGAGATATCATGGAAGTTGTAGACTTTATGAAGAATAAAAGTAAATATGATAAATTGGGTGCTAAAGTTCCTCGTGGAATACTATTATCAGGAGATCCGGGTAATGGAAAAACAATGTTGGCAAAAGCGATTGCTACAAGATGTAATGCCACTTTTCTTTCAAGCATCAGGTTCAGAATTTATAGAAGTATTTGCTGGTCTTGGAGCTTCTCGCGTTAGAGATCTATTCAAAAAAGCAAGACGTGCTAAACGTGCTGTAATTTTTATTGATGAAATAGATACAATAGGTGGTAAACGTGGAAATATTAAATCTCATTCAGAAGGAGAACAGACATTAAATCAATTATTAACTGAAATGGATGGATTTAATAGTCATAAACAGGAAATACTTGTCGTAGCTGCTACAAACCGTTTGGATGTATTAGATGAAGCATTACTTCGTCCCGGACGTTTTGATAGAAAAATAATGATAAATAAACCAAGTCAGAAAGGTCGTGTTGATATATTAAATGTTTATTTGAATAAAGTTAAAATTGAAAGTGAAGGATCGTTAGATCCAAGTATTAATGTTGATATTTTAAGTCGTTTAACTGTAGGTTTTCGGGTGCTGAGTTAGCTAACTTAGTTAATGAAGCTTTAATAAGAGCGGCTAAAAAAGGTTCAAATATTTTAACTCAACAAGATTTAATAGATACTCGTAATAAGATATTATTAGGAGATCCTCGTGCAGATATAGAAATGGTAGAAAAAGAAAGAAGAATTACTGCTATTCATGAATCTGGTCATGCTATTGTTTCATTAGTAGTTTCAAAAGATCCGATAGAAGCAGTAACTATAACGCCTCATGGTTCAGCATTAGGTTTTGTTTTAATCGTTCCTGAAAAAGAAAAATGGATGATAAGTAAAGATTATTTAAATAAATCAATGCAAATTATCATGGGGGGAAGAGCCGCAGAAGATTTAGTATTAGGTGAAAATACAACAGGTGCTATGAGTGATATGGAAAAGGCATATGAACTTGCTATGGGTATGACTACAAAATGGGGTATGGGTGAAACAATAGCTAATATAAGTATCAAAGATATGAATACATTAAGTGATGGCACAAGACAACAAATAGATAAAGAAGTAATAGAACTTGTAAGATCTAACTATGATAAAGCTAAAACAATATTAAGTAGATACAATAACGTTATGGAAAAGATGGTATCAATACTAATGAAAAAGGAAATGATCGATAAAGATGAGATTATTAAAATATGGCAAGAGGAAACAGGTGAAGATCCGCATTGGATAAAACATCAAAAAGATAGTTTCTTTGAAGAAATTAATCCATGATTTATAAAATAAAAGCCTTACTTGATGAAGGCTTTTTTATTGGTAAATAAATAGTTAAAATAAATAAATAAAAAAGAGATATTTTATTGGTAAAACATAAAATAATCTGGTAAAAATAGTGTATAAGCTTTTTAAAAGGAGGTGTATCCAAAAATTAATTTTATTATATATTCCCTAAAAGAACCCTAAGATATATTAATGAGGAAAAGTTTATGTCAAAACTTGTATTAAAACAACTTGATGAAGTAACAGAAAACGAATGGTTATCTTTACATTTTTTAAATGGATTAACATTATTAGAAGAAAAAGATGATCAATATTATAAAGATAGGGAAATGGAAGGATGGTCATGTGTTACTCCTACATTAAAATATCAAGGAAGAAGTATCTGGATAAAACCTGATGATTGGAATAAAGTTCACATCTCCTTTAAAAATTATCAAACAGAAAACCTAAAAGACGTTGCATTAAATCAATGGATTTCGGCAATGAAAGATCAAGGTTATCTTTCTGATGTCGTTACATTTCATAAAACAAAAGGCAACAAAAGCCTTCCTTTAATATGGTTTGAGAAAAAATGGACAATAGATCTATTTGGCTCAACATCTATTCAAAAAACAAGACTTTCTATAAGAATTCCTTTTAAAAGTATTGAGCGCTGGGCTTATGACTATAAAAACACAGGTATTTTAAATGTTGATGAGTTTTTAGCAGTAGTAAACTTTGAACAAAAATGGAAAACACTTAGTGAATTATGGAATAAAGAGATCTTCACTAAATGGTCATATTTTGTAGAACCATTAAATGAAGCGCAAAGAAATCCTTGGTATGCTTGGGTTAAAAAAATATGGTCAGAAGTTTATTGGAATGAAGACGCTCCAATAGCATCAATGATAAAAAGTTTTAATGATTTTATTTCAGATTATGAACATAAAAAACATAAGCAAGAAAAGCAAGCATCTTTAATTAATACAGAAAAATTAATGAACTTTGATAGATTTGAGGAGCACTTCATTATAGCTCGTTCAAAAACTCGTGATTGGACATTTTTTATGGGGCCTCCA
>JAWNNV010001152.1:0-29612 GCA_035044485.1 Scaptomyza reducta | reverse complement strand
GGCTCGATCTCAATAATTAAACAGCATTCATATTCGGAATTTTTTTTTTTTCCAAATTCATGTTAAAACTTTCCGAACCTATAACTTACAACCGCATTCATAGTTGGAAATGTTTTTTTTTTTCGAAATTCATGTCAAAACTTTCCGAACCTATAACTTTGTCATAACTTTTCGAACTTATACCTTTTTTTTAAAACCTTCCGAACCTATAACTTTGTCAAAACTAAACCGATTTTCAAAAGGAAAGGCGTTTTAGTAGTGGATCGATCTCAATAATTATACTGCACTCATAGCTGGAATTAATTTTTTTTTTTTTTTTTTTAAAGTCACTTCAAAACTTTTTGAAACTATAAATTTGTCAGAACTTTTCGAACTTATAATTTTTTTTTAAAACTTTCCGAACCTATAACTTTGTCAAAACTAAACCTATTTTCAAAAGGAAAGGCGGTTTAGTCGTAGCTCGATCTCAATAATTAAACCGCATTCATAGTTGGAAATGTTTTTTTTTTCCAAATTCATGTCAACATTTTCCGAACTATAACTTTCTCAACATTTTCCGAACATAAAACTTTGTCAAAACTTTCTGAACCCATAACTTTGTCAAAACTGAACCTTTTTTCAAAAGGAAAGACGGCTTAGTCGCGGCTCGATCCCAATAACAATACTGCATTCATAGTTGGAAATGTTTTTTTTTTATTCGAAAATCTTGTTAAAACTTTCCGAAACTATAACTTTGTCAAATTTTTCCGAACGTATATCTTTGTCAAAACTTTCCAAACCTATAACTTTGTCAAAACAGAACCGACTTGCAGGCATTTAAGTCGTGGCTCGATCTCAATAATTAAACAGCATTCATATTCGGAATTTTTTTTTTTTCAAATTCATGTTAAAACTTTCCGAACCTATAACTTACAACCGCATTCATAGTTGGAAATGTTTTTTTTTTTCGAAATTCATGTCAAAACTTTCCGAACCTATAACTTTGTCATAACTTTTCGAACTTATACCTTTTTTTTAAAACCTTCCGAACCTATAACTCTATCAAAACTAAACCGATTTTCAAAAGGAAATGCGTTTTAGTCGTGGATCGATCTCTATAATTATACTGCACTCATAGCTGGAAAAGTTTTTTTTTTTTTTTTTGAAAGTCACTTTTAAACTTTTTGAAACTATAAATTTGTCAGAACTTTTCGAACTTATAATTTTTTTTTAAAACTTTCCGAACCTATAACTTTGTCAAAACTAAACCTATTTTCAAAAGGAAAGGCGGTTTAGTCGTGGCTGATCTCAATAATTAAACCGCATTCATAGTTGGAAATGTTTTTTTTTTATTCGAAAATCTTGTTAAAACTTCCGAACCTATAACTTTGTCAAAACTTTCCGCACGTATAACTTTGTCAAAACTGAACCGATTTGCAGGCATTTAAGTCGTGGCTCGATCTCAATAATTAGACCGCATTCATAGTTGGAAATGTTTTTTTTTTTTCGAAATTCATGTCAAAACTTTCCGAACCTATAACTTTGTCAAAACTGAACCGATTTTCAAAAGGAGAGGCGTTTAAGTCGTGGCTCGATCTCAATAATTAAACCGCATTCATAGCTGGAAATGTTTTTTTTTTTTTGGGAATGTCACGTCAAAACTTACCGAAACTATAACTTTGTCAGAACTTTTCGAACTTATGATTTCTTTTTAAACCTTCCGAACCTATAACTTTGTCAAAACTGAACCTAATTTTAAAAGGAAAGCCGGTTTAGTCGTGGCTCGATATCAATAATTAAACCGCATTCATAGTTGGAAATGTTTTTTTTTTCCAAATTCATGTCAACATTTTCCGAACCTATAACTTTGTCAAATTTTTCCGAACATAAAACTATGTCAAAACTTTCTGAACCCATAACTTTGTCAAAACTGAACCGATTTTCAAAAGGAGAGGCGTTTAAGCCGTGGCTCGATCTCAATAATTAAACCGCATTCATAGCTGGAAATGTTTTTTTTTTTCCAAATTCATGTCAACATTTTCCGAACCTATAACTTTGTCAAATTTTTCCGAACATAAAACTTTGTCAAAACTTTCTGAACCCATAACTTTGTCAAAACTGAACCTATTTTCAAAAGGAAAGACGGTTTAGTCGTAGCTCGATCCCAATAACAATACTGCATTCATAGTTGGAAATGTTTTTTTTTATTCGAAATCGAAAATCTTGTTAAAACTTTCCGAAACTATAACTTTGTCAAATTTTTCCGAACGTATAACTTTGTCAAAACTTTCCAAACCTATAACTTTGTCAAAACAGAACCGACTTGCAGGCATTTAAGTCGTGGCTCGATCTCAATAATTAAACAGCATTCATATTCGAATTTTTTTTTTTTTTTCGAAATTCATGTTAAAACTTTCCGAACCTATAACTTACAACCGCATTCATAGTTGGAAATGTTTTTTTTTTTCGAAATTCATGTCAAAACCTTCCGAACCTTTAACTTTGTCAAAACTAAACCTAATTTTAAAAGGAAAGGCGGTTTAGTCGTGGCTCGATCTCAATAATTAAACCGCATTCATAGTTGGAAATGTTTTTTTTTTCCAAATTCATGTCAACATTTTCCGAACCTATAACTTTGTCAAATTTTTCCGAACATAAAACTTTGTCAAAACTTTCTGAACCCATAACTTTGTCAAAACTGAACCTATTTTCAAAAGGAAAGACGGTTTAGTCGTGGCTCGATCCCAATAACAATACTGCATTCATAGTTGGAAATGTTTTTTTTTTTTTTCGAAATTCATGTCAAAACTTTCCGAACCTATAACTTTGTCATAACTTTTCGAACTTATACCTTTTTTTTAAAACCTTCCGAACCTATAACTTTGTCAAAACTAAACCGATTTTCAAAAGGAAATGCGTTTTAGTCGTGGATCGATCTCTATAATTATACTGCACTCATAGCTGGAAAAGTTTTTTTTTTTTTTTTTTTTTGAAAGTCACTTTTAAACTTTTTGAAACTATAAATTTGTCAGAACTTTTCGAACTTATAATTTTTTTTTAAAACTTTCCGAACCTATAACTTTGTCAAAACTAAACCTATTTTCAAAAGGAAAGGCGGTTTAGTCGTGGCTCGATCTCAATAATTAAACCGCATTCATAGTTGGAAATGTTTTTTTTTATTCGAAAATCTTGTTAAAACTTCCGAACCTATAACTTTGTCAAAACTTTCCGCACGTATAACTTTGTCAAAACTGAACCGATTTGCAGGCATTTAAGTCGTGGCTCGATCTCAATAATTAGACCGCATTCATAGTTGGATATTTTTGTTTTTTCGAAATTCATGTCAAAACTTTCCGAACCTATAACTTTGTCAAAACTGAACCGATTTTCAAAAGGAGAGGCGTTTAAGTCGTGGCTCGATCTCAATAATTAAACCGCATTCATAGCTGGAAATGTTTTTTTTTTTTTTTTGGGAATGTCACGTCAAAACTTACCGAAACTATAATCTTTGTCAGAACTTTTCGAACTTATGATTTTTTTTTAAACCTTCCGAACCTATAACTTTGTCAAAACTGAACCTAATTTTAAAAGGAAAGCCGGTTTAGTCGTGAGCTCGATATCAATAATTAAACCGCATTCATAGTTGGAAATGTTTTTTTTTTCCAAATTCATGTCAACATTTTCCGAACCTATAACTTTGTCAAATTTTTCCGAACATAAAACTATGTCAAAACTTTCTGAACCCATAACTTTGTCAAAACTGAACCGATTTTCAAAAGGAGAGGCGTTTAAGACGTGGCTCGATCTCAATAATTAAACCGCATTCATAGCTGGAAATGTTTTTTTTTTCCAAATTCATGTCAACATTTTCCGAACCTATAACTTTGTCAAATTTTTCCGAACATAAAACTTTGTCAAAACTTTCTGAACCCATAACTTTGTCAAAACTGAACCTATTTTCAAAAGGAAAGACGGTTTAGTCGTGGCTCGATCCCAATAACAATACTGCATTCATAGTTGGAAATGTTTTTTTTTATTCGAAAATCTTGTTAAAACTTTCCGAAACTATAACTTTGTCAAATTTTTCCGAACGTATAACTTTGTCAAAACTTTCCAAACCTAGAACCTTTGTCAAAACAGAACCGACTTGCAGGCATTTAAGTCGTGGCTCGATCTCAATAATTAAACAGCATTCATATTCGGAATTTTTTTTTTTTCGAAATTCATGTTAAAACTTTCCGAACCTATAACTTACAACCGCATTCATAGTTGGAAATGTTTTTTTTTTTTCGAAATTCATGTCAAAATTTTCCGAACCTATAACTTTGTCGTAACTTTTCGAACTTATACCTTTTTTTTTAAAACCTTCCGAACCTATAACTTTGTCAAAACTAAACCGATTTTCAAAAGGAAAGGCGTTTTAGTCGTGGATCGATCTCAATAATTATACTGCACTCATAGCTGGAAAGTTTTTTTTTTTTTGAAAGTCACTTCAAAATTTTTTGAAACTATAAATTTGTCAGAACTTTTCGAACTTATAATTTTTTTTTAAACTTTCCGAACCTATAACTTTGTCAAAACTAAACCTATTTTCAAAAGGAAAGGCGGTTTAGTCGTGGCTCGATCTCAATAATTAAACCGCATTCATAGTTGGAAATGTTTTTTTTTTATTCGAAAATCTTGTTAAAACTTCCGAACCTATAGACTTTTCGAAAACTTTCCGCACGTATAACTTTGTCAAAACTGAACCGATTTGCAGGCATTTAAGTCGTGGCTCGATCTCAACAATTAGACCGCATTCATAGTTGGAAATGTTTTTTTTTTTTGAAATTCATGTCAAAACTTTCCGAACCTATAACTTTGTCAAAACTGAACCGATTTTCAAAAGGAGAGGCGTTTAAGTCGTGGCTCGATCTCAATAATTAAACCGCATTCATAGCTGGAAATGTTTTTTTTTTTTTTGGGAATGTCACGTCAAAACTTACCGAAACTATAACTTTGTCAGAACTTTTCGAACTTATGATTTCTTTTTAAACCTTCCGAACCTATAACTTTGTCAAAACTGAACCTAATTTTAAAAGGAAAGCCGGTTTAGTCGTGGCTCGATATCAATAATTAAACCGCATTCATAGTTGGAAATGTTTTTTTTTTCCAAATTCATGTCAACATTTTCCGAACCTATAACTTTGTCAAATTTTTTCCGAACATAAAACTATGTCAAAACTTTCTGAACCCATAACTTTGTCAAAACTGAACCGATTTTCAAAAGGAGAGGCGTTTAAGACGTGGCTCGATCTCAATAATTAAACCGCATTCATAGCTGGAAATGTTTTTTTTTTCCAAATTCATGTCAACATTTTCCGAACCTATAACTTTGTCAAATTTTTCCGAACATAAAACTTTGTCAAAACTGAACCGATTTGCAGGCATTTAAGTCGTGGCTCGATCTCAATAATTAGACCGCATTCATAGTTGGAAATGTTTTTTTTTTTTCGAAATTCATGTCAAAACTTTCCGAACCTATAACTTTGTCAAAACTGAACCGATTTTCAAAAGGAGAGGCGTTTAAGTCGTGGCTCGATCTCAATAATTAAACCGCATTCATAGCTTGAAATGTTTTTTTTTTTTTTTTGGGAATGTCACGTCAAATCTTTCCGAAACTATAACTTTGTCAGAACTTTTCGAACTTATGATTTTTTTTTAAACCTTCCGAACCTATAACTTTGTCAAAACTGAACCTAATTTTAAAAGGAAATGCGGTTTAGTCGTGGCTCGATATCAATAATTAAACCGCATTCATAGCTGGAAATGTTTTTTTTTTTCCAAATTCATGTCAACATTTTCCGAACCTATAACTTTGTCAAATTTTTCCGAACATAAAACTTTGTCAAAACTTTCTGAACCCATAACTTTGTCAAAACTGAACCTATTTTCAAAAGGAAAGACGGTTTAGTCGTGGCTCGATCCCAATAACAATACTGCATTCATAGTTGGAAATGTTTTTTTTTATTCGAAAATCTTGTTAAAACTTTCCGAAACTATAACTTTGTCAAATTTTTCCGAACGTATAATTTTGTCAAAACTTTCCAAACCTATAACTTTGTCAAAACAGAACCGACTTGCAGGCATTTAAGTCGTGGCTCGATGTCAATAATTAAACAGCATTCATATTCGGAATTTTTTTTTTTTTCCAAATTATTGTTAAAACTTTCCGAACATATAACTTACAACCGCGTTCATAGTTGGAAATGTTTTTTTTTTCGAAATTCATGTCAAAACTTTCCGAACCTATAACTTTGTCATAACTTTTCGAACTTATACCTTTTTTTTAAAACCTTCCGAACCTATAACTTTGTCAAAACTAAACCGATTTTCAAAAGGAAAGGCGTTTTAGTCGTGGATCGATCTCAATAATTATACTGCACTCATAGCTGGAAAAGTTTTTTTTTTTTTTTTTTGAAAGTCATTTCAAAACTTTTCGAAACTATAAATTTGTCAGAACTTTTCGAACTTATAATTTTTTTTTAAAACTTTCCGAACCTATAACTTTGTCAAAACTAAACCTATTTTCAAAAGGAAATGCGGGTTAGTCGTGGCTCGATCTCAATAATTAAACCGCATTCATAGTTGGAAATGTTTTTTTTTTATTCGAAAATCTTGTTAAAACTTTCCGAACCTATAACTTTGTCAAAACTTTCCGAACCTATATCTTTGTCAAAACTGAACCGATTTGCAGGCATTTAAGTCGTGGCTCGATCTCAATAATTAGACCGCATTCATAGTTGGAAATGTTTTTTTTTTTTTTCGAAATTCATGTCAAAACTTTCCGAACCTATAACTTTGTCAAAACTGAACCGATTTTCAAAAGGAGAGGCATTTAAGTCGTGGCTCGATCTCAATAATTAAACCGCATTCATAGCTGGAAATGTTTTTTTTTTTTTTTGGGAATGTCACGTCAAATCTTTCCGAAACTATAACTTTGTCAGAACTTTTCGAACTTATGATTTTTTTTTAAACCTTCCGAACCTATAACTTTGTCAAAACTGAACCTAATTTTAAAAGGAAATGCGGTTTAGTCGTGGCTCGATCTCAATAATTAAACCGCATTCATAGCTGGAAATGTTTTTTTTTTTTTTTTTTAAAGTCACTTCAAAACTTTTCGAAACTATAAATTTGTAGAACTTTTCGAACTTATAATTTTTTTTTAAAACTTTCCGAACCAATAACTTTGTCAAAACTAAACCGATTTTCAAAAGGAAAGGCGTTTTAGTCGTGGCTCGATCTCAATAATTAAAACGCATTCATTGTTGAAAATGTTTTTTTTTTTTCGTAATTCATGTTAAAACTTTCCGAACCTATAACTATGTCAAAATTTTCCGAACCTGTAACTTTGTCAAAACTGAACCGATTTTCAAAAGGAAAGGTGTTTTAGTCGTCGCTCGATCTCAATAATTATACTGCATTCATAGCTTGTAATGTTTTTTTTTTTTTTGGGAAAGTCACATCAAAACTTTCCAAAACTATAACGTTGTCACAACTTTTCAAACTTATAATTTTTTTTTAAAACCTTCCGAACCTATATCTTTGTCAAAACTGAACCGATTTTCAAAAAGAAAGGCATTTAAGTCGTGGCTCGATCTCAATAATTAAACCGCATTCATAGTCGGAAATGTTTTTTTTTTTTGTAATTCATGTTAAAACTTTCCGAACCTATAACTTTGTCATAACTTTTCGAACTTATAACTTTTTTTTAAAACCTTCCGAATCTATAACTTTGTCAAAACTAAACCGATTTTCAAAAGGAAAGGCATTTTAGTCATGGCTCGCTCTCAATAATTAAACCGCATTCATTGTTGGAAATGTTTTTTTTTTCGAAATTCATGTCAACATTTTCCGAACTTATAACTTGTTTTAAGACTTTCCGAACCTATAACTTTGTCAAAACTAAACTGATTTTCAAAAGGAAAGGCGTTTTATTCGTGGCTTGATCTCAATAATTAAACTGCATTCATTGTGGGAAATGTTTTTTTTTTTCGAAATTCATGTCAACATTTTCGAACTTATAACTTGTTTTAAAACCTTCCGAACCTATAACTTTGTCAAAACTAAACCGATTTTCAAAACGAAAGGCGTTTTATTCGTGGCTCGATCTCAATAATTAAACCGCATTCATTGTTGGAAATGTTTTTTTTTATTAGAAAATATTGTTAAAACTTTCCGAACCTATAACTTTGTCAAATTCTTCCGAGCCTATAACTTTGTCAAAACTTTCCGAACTCATAACTTTGTCAAACCTGAACCTATTTTCAAAAGGAAAGGCGGTTTAGTCGTGGCTCGATCTCAATAATTAAACCGCATTCATAGTTGGAAATTTTTTTTTTTATTCGAAAATCTTGTTAAAACTTTCCGAAACTATAACTTTGTCAAAACTTTCCGAACATATAACTTTGTCAAAACTGAACCGATTTGCAGGCATTTAAGTCGTGGCTCGATCTCAATAATTAAACCGCATTCATAGTTGGAAATGTTTTTTTTTTTCGAAATTCATGTCAAAACTTTCCGAACCTATAACTTTGTCAAATTCTTCCGAGCCTATAACTTTGTCAAAACTTTCCGAACTCATAACTTTGTCAAACCTGAACCTATTTTCAAAAGGAAAGGCGGTTTAGTCGTGGCTCGATCTCAATAATTAAACCGCATTCATAGTTGGAAATTTTTTTTTTATTCGAAAATCTTGTTAAAACTTTCCGAAACTATAACTTTGTCAAAACTTTCCGAACATATAACTTTGTCAAAACTGAACCGATTTGCAGGCATTTAAGTCGTGGCTCGATCTCAATAATTAAACCGCATTCATAGTTGGAAATGTTTTTTTTTTTTTTCGAAATTCATGTCAAAACTTTCCGAACCTATAACTTTGTAAATTTTTCCGAACATAAAACTTTGTCAAAACTTTCCGAACCCACAACTTTGTCAAAACTGAACCTATTTTCAAAAGGAAAGGCGGTTTAGTCGTGGCTTGATCCCAATAACAATACTGCGTTCATAGTTGGAAATGTTTTTTTTTTATTCGAAAATCTTGTTAAAACTTTCCGAAACTATAACTTTGTAAAATTTTTCCGAACGTAACTTTGTCAAAACAGAACCGACTTGCTGGCATTTAAGTCGTGGCTCGATCTCAATAATTAAACAGCATTCATATACGGAAATTTTTTTTTTTCGAAATTCATGTTTAAACTTTCCGAACATATAACTTACAACCGCATTCATAGTTGGAAATGTTTTTTTTTTCGAAATTCATGTCAAAACTTTCCGAACCTATAACTTTGTCATAACTTTTCGAACTTATACCTTTTTTTTAAAACCTTCCGAACCTATAACTTTGTCAAAACTAAACCGATTTTCAAAAGGAAAGGCGTTTTAGTCGTGGATCGATCTCAATAATTATACTGCACTCATAGCTGGAAAAGTTTTTTTTTTTTTTTTTTGAAAGTCATTTCAAAACTTTTTGAAACTATAAATTTGTCAGAACTTTTCGAACTTATAATTTTTTTTTTAAAACTTTCCGAACCTATAACTTTGTCAAAACTAAACCTATTTTCAAAAGGAAATGCGGGTTAGTCGTGGCTCGATCTCAATAATTAAACCGCATTCATAGTTGGAAATGTTTTTTTTTTATTCGAAAATCTTGTTAAAACTTTCCGAACCTATAACTTTGTCAAAACTTTCCGAACCTATATCTTTGTCAAAACTGAACCGATTTGCAGGCATTTAAGTCGTGGCTCGATCTCAATAATTAGACCGCATTCATAGTTGGAAATGTTTTTTTTTTTTTTCGAAATTCATGTCAAAACTTTCCGAACCTATAACTTTGTCAAAACTGAACCGATTTTCAAAAGGAGAGGCGTTTAAGTCGTGGCTCGATCTCAATAATTAAACCGCATTCATAGCTGGAAATGTTTTTTTTTTTTTTGGGAATGTCACGTCAAATCTTTCCGAAACTATAACTTTGTCAGAACTTTTCGAACTTATGATTTTTTTTTAAACCTTCCGAACCTATAACTTTGTCAAAACTGAACCTAATTTTAAAAGGAAATGCGGTTTAGTCGTGGCTCGATCTCAATAATTAAACCGCATTCATAGCTGGAAATGTTTTTTTTTTTTTTTTTTTAAAGTCACTTCAAAACTTTTCGAAACTAAAAATTTGTCAGAACTTTTCGAACTTATAATTTTTTTTTAAAACTTTCCGAACCAATAACTTTGTCAAAACTAAACCGATTTTCAAAAGGAAAGGCGTTTTAGTCGTGGCTCGATCTCAATAATTAAAACGCATTCATTGTTGAAAATGTTTTTTTTTTCGTAATTCATGTTAAAACTTTCCGAACCTATAACTATGTCAAAATTTTCCGAACCTGTAACTTTGTCAAAACTGAACCGATTTTCAAAAGGAAAGGTGTTTTAGTCGTCGCTCGATCTCAATAATTATACTGCATTCATAGCTTGTAATGTTTTTTTTTTTTTTTGGGAAAGTCACATCAAAACTTTCCAAAACTATAACGTTGTCACAACTTTTCAAACTTATAATTTTTTTTTAAAACCTTCCGAACCTATATCTTTGTCAAAACTGAACCGATTTTCAAAAAGAAAGGCATTTAAGTCGTGGCTCGATCTCAATAATTAAACCGCATTCATAGTCGGAAATGTTTTTTTTTTTTTTTGTAATTCATGTTAAAACTTTCCGAACCTATAACTTTGTCATAACTTTTCGAACTTATAACTTTTTTTTAAAACCTTCCGAATCTATAACTTTGTCAAAACTAAACCGATTTTCAAAAGGAAAGGCATTTTAGTCATGGCTCGCTCTCAATAATTAAACCGCATTCATTGTTGGAAATGTTTTTTTTTTCGAAATTCATGTCAACATTTTCCGAACTTATAACTTGTTTTAAGACTTTCCGAACCTATAACTTTGTCAAAACTAAACTGATTTTCAAAAGGAAAGGCGTTTTATTCGTGGCTTGATCTCAATAATTAAACTGCATTCATTGTGGGAAATGTTTTTTTTTTCGAAATTCATGTCAACATTTTCGAACTTATAACTTGTTTTAAAACCTTCCGAACCTATAACTTTGTCAAAACTAAACCGATTTTCAAACGAAAGGCGTTTTATTCGTGGCTCGATCTCAATAATTAAACCGCATTCATTGTTGGAAATGTTTTTTTTTATTAGAAAATATTGTTAAAACTTTACGAACCTATAACTTTGTCAAATTCTTCCGAGCCTATAACTTTGTCAAAACTTTCCGAACTCATAACTTTGTCAAACCTGAACCTATTTTCAAAAGGAAAGGCGGTTTAGTCGTGGCTCGATCTCAATAATTAAACCGCATTCATAGTTGGAAATTTTTTTTTTTTATTCGAAAATCTTGTTAAAACTTTCCGAAACTATAACTTTGTCAAAACTTTCCGAACATATAACTTTGTCAAAACTGAACCGATTTGCAGGCATTTAAGTCGTGGCTCGATCTCAATAATTAAACCGCATTCATAGTTGGAAATGTTTTTTTTTTTTTTCGAAATTCATGTCAAAACTTTCCGAACCTATAACTTTGTCAAATTCTTCCGAGCCTATAACTTTGTCAAAACTTTCCGAACTCATAACTTTGTCAAACCTGAACCTATTTTCAAAAGGAAAGGCGGTTTAGTCGTGGCTCGATCTCAATAATTAAACCGCATTCATAGTTGGAAATTTTTTTTTTATTCGAAAATCTTGTTAAAACTTTCCGAAACTATAACTTTGTCAAAACTTTCCGAACATATAACTTTGTCAAAACTGAACCGATTTGCAGGCATTTAAGTCGTGGCTCGATCTCAATAATTAAACCGCATTCATAGTTGGAAATGTTTTTTTTTTTTTCGAAATTCATGTCAAAACTTTCCGAACCTATAACTTTGTAAATTTTTCCGAACATAAAACTTTGTCAAAACTTTCCGAACCCACAACTTTGTCAAAACTGAACCTATTTTCAAAGGGAAAGGCGGTTTAGTCGTGGCTTGATCCCAATAACAATACTGCGTTCATAGTTGGAAATGTTTTTTTTTATTCGAAAATCTTGTTAAAACTTTCCGAAACTATAACTTTGTAAAATTTTTCCGAACGTAACTTTGTCAAAACAGAACCGACTTGCTGGCATTTAAGTCGTGGCTCGATCTCAATAATTAAACAGCATTCATATACGGAAATTTTTTTTTTTTCGAAATTCATGTTTAAACTTTCCGAACATATAACTTACAACCGCATTCATAGTTGCAAATGTTTTTTTTTTCGAAATTCATGTCAAAACTTTCCGAACCTATAACTTTGTCATAACTTTTCGAACTTATACCTTTTTTTTAAAACCTTCCGAACCTATAACTTTGTCAAAACTAAACCGATTTTCAAAAGGAAAGGCGTTTTAGTCGTGGATCGATCTCAATAATTATACTGCACTCATAGCTGGAAAAGTTTTTTTTTTTTTTTTTTTGAAAGTCATTTCAAAACTTTTCGAAACTATAAATTTGTCAGAACTTTTCGAACTTATAATTTTTTTTTAAAACTTTCCGAACCTATAACTTTGTCAAAACTAAACCTATTTTCAAAAGGAAATGCGGGTTAGTCGTGGCTCGATCTCAATAATTAAACCGCATTCATAGTTGGAAATGTTTTTTTTTTTATTCGAAAATCTTGTTAAAACTTTCCGAACCTATAACTTTGTCAAAACTTTCCGAACCTATATCTTTGTAAAACTGAACCGATTTGCAGGCATTTAAGTCGTGGCTCGATCTCAATAATTAGACCGCATTCATAGTTGGAAATGTTTTTTTTTTTTTCGAAATTCATGTCAAAACTTTCCGAACCTATAACTTTGTCAAAACTGAACCGATTTTCAAAAGGAGAGGCGTTTAAGTCGTGGCTCGATCTCGAATAATTAAACCGCATTCATAGCTGGAAATGTTTTTTTTTTTTGGGAATGTCACGTCAAATCTTTCCGAAACTATAACTTTGTCAGAACTTTTCGAACTTATGATTTTTTTTTAAACCTTCCGAACATATAACTTTGTCAAAACTGAACCGATTTGCAGGCATTTAAGTCGTGGCTCGATCTCAATAATTAAACCGCATTCATAGTTGGAAATGTTTTTTTTTTTTTTCGAAATTCATGTCAAAACTTTCCGAACCTATAACTTTGTAAATTTTTCCGAACATAAAACTTTGTCGAAAACTTTCCGAACCCACAACTTTGTCAAAACTGAACCTATTTTCAAAGGGAAAGGCGGTTTAGTCGTGGCTTGATCCCAATAACAATACTGCGTTCATAGTTGGAAATGTTTTTTTTTATTCGAAAATCTTGTTAAAACTTTCCGAAACTATAACTTTGTAAAATTTTTCCGAACGTAACTTTGTCAAAACAGAACCGACTTGCTGGCATTTAAGTCGTGGCTCGATCTCAATAATTAAACAGCATTCATATACGGAAATTTTTTTTTTTTCGAAATTCATGTTTAAACTTTCCGAACATATAACTTACAACCGCATTCATAGTTGGAAATGTTTTTTTTTTTCGAAATTCATGTCAAAACTTTCCGAACCTATAACTTTGTCATAACTTTTCGAACTTATACCTTTTTTTTTAAAACCTTCCGAACCTATAACTTTGTCAAAACTAAACCGATTTTCAAAAGGAAAGGCGTTTTAGTCGTGGATCGATCTCAATAATTATACTGCACTCATAGCTGGAAAAGTTTTTTTTTTTTTTTTTTTTTGAAAGTCATTTCAAAACTTTTCGAAACTATAAATTTGTCAGAACTTTTCGAACTTATAATTTTTTTTTAAAACTTTCCGAACCTATAACTTTGTCAAAACTAAACCATTTTCAAAAGGAAATGCGGGTTAGTCGTGGCTCGATCTCAATAATTAAACCGCATTCATAGTTGGAAATGTTTTTATTTGAAAATCTTGTTAAAACTTTCCGAACCTATAACTTTGTCAAAACTTTCCGAACCTATATCTTTGTCAAAACTGAACCGATTTGCAGGCATTTAAGTCGTGGCTCGATCTCAATAATTAGACCGCATTCATAGTTGGAAATGTTTTTTTTTTTTTTCGAAATTCATGTCAAAACTTTCCGAACCTATATCTTTGTCAAAACTGAACCGATTTGCAGGCATTTAAGTCGTGGCTCGATCTCAATAATTAGACCGCATTCATAGTTGGAAATGTTTTTTTTTTTTTCGAAATTCATGTCAAAACTTTCCGAACCTATAACTTTGTCAAAACTGAACCGATTTTCAAAAGGAGAGGCGTTTAAGTCGTGGCTCGATCTCAATAATTAAACCGCATTCATAGCTGGAAATGTTTTTTTTTTTTTTTTTAAAGTCACTTCAAAACTTTTCGAAACTATAAATTTGTCAGAACTTTTCGAACTTATAATTTTTTTTTAAAACTTTCCGAACCAATAACTTTGTCAAAACTAAACCGATTTTCAAAAGGAAAGGCGTTTTAGTCGTGGCTCGATCTCGAATAATTAAAACGCATTCATTGTTGAAAATGTTTTTTTTTTTCGTAATTCATGTTAAAACTTTCCGAACCTATAACTATGTCAAAATTTTCCGAACCTGTAACTTTGTCAAAACTGAACCGATTTTCAAAAGGAAAGGTGTTTTAGTCGTCGCTCGATCTCAATAATTATACTGCATTCATAGCTTGTAATGTTTTTTTTTTTTTGGGAAAGTCACATCAAAACTTTCCAAAACTATAACGTTGTCACAACTTTTCAAACTTATAATTTTTTTTTAAAACCTTCCGAACCTATATCTTTGTCAAAACTGAACCGATTTTCAAAAAGAAAGGCATTTAAGTCGTGGCTCGATCTCAATAATTAAACCGCATTCATAGTCGGAAATGTTTTTTTTTTTTTTTGTAATTCATGTTAAAACTTTCCGAACCTATAACTTTGTCATAACTTTTCGAACTTATAACTTTTTTTTAAAACCTTCCGAATCTATAACTTTGTCAAAACTAAACCGATTTTCAAAAGGAAAGGCATTTTAGTCATGGCTCGCTCTCAATAATTAAACCGAATTCCATTGTTGGAAATGTTTTTTTTTTCGAAATTCATGTCAACATTTTCCGAACTTATAACTTGTTTTAAGACTTTCCGAACCTATAACTTTGTCAAAACTAAACTGATTTTCAAAAGGAAAGGCGTTTTATTCGTGGCTTGATCTCAATGATTAAACTGCATTCATTGTGGGAAATGTTTTTTTTTTCGAAATTCATGTCAACATTTTCGAACTTATAACTTGTTTTAAAACCTTCCGAACCTATAACTTTGTCAAAACTAAACCGATTTTCAAAACGAAAGGCGTTTTATTCGTGGCTCGATCTCAATAATTAAACCGCATTCATTGTTGGAAATGTTTTTTTTTATTAGAAAATATTGTTAAAACTTTTCGAACCTATAACTTTGTCAAATTCTTCCGAGCCTATAACTTTGTCAAAACTTTCCGAACTCATAACTTTGTCAAACCTGAACCTATTTTCAAAAGGAAAGGCGGTTTAGTCGTGGCTCGATCTCAATAATTAAACCGCATTCATAGTTGGAAATTTTTTTTTTTTTATTCGAAAATCTTGTTAAAACTTTCCGAAACTATAACTTTGTCAAAACTTTCCGAACATATAACTTTGTCAAAACTGAACCGATTTGCAGGCATTTAAGTCGTGGCTCGATCTCAATAATTAAACCGCATTCATAGTTGGAAATGTTTTTTTTTTTTTTCGAAATTCATGTCAAAACTTTCCGAACCTATAACTTTGTAAATTTTTCCGAACATAAAACTTTGTCAAAACTTTCCGAACCCACAACTTTGTCAAAACTGAACCTATTTTCAAAAGGAAAGGCGGTTTAGTCGTGGCTTGATCCCAATAACAATACTGCGTTCATAGTTGGAAATGTTTTTTTTTTATTCGAAAATCTTGTTAAAACTTTCCGAAACTATAACTTTGTAAAATTTTTCCGAACGTAACTTTGTCAAAACAGAACCGACTTGCTGGCATTTAAGTCGTGGCTCGATCTCAATAATTAAACAGCATTCATATACGGAAATTTTTTTTTTTCGAAATTCATGTTTAAACTTTCCGAACCTATAACTTTGTCATAACTTTTCGAACTTAAAACATTTTTTTAAAACCTTCCGAACCTATAACTTTGTCAAAACTGAACCGATTTTCAAAAAGAAAGGCATTAAAGTCGTGGCTCGATCTCAATAATTAAACCGGATTCATAGTCGGAAATGTTTTTTTTTTTTTCGTAATTCATGTTAAAACTTTCCGAACCTATAACTTTGTCATAACTTTTCGAACTTAAAACATTTTTTTAAAACCTTCCGAACCCATAACTTTGTCAAAACTAAACCGATTTTCAAAAGGAAAGGCATTTTAGTCGTGGCTCGCTCTCAATAATAAAATTGCATTCATTGTTGGAAATGTTTTTTTTTTTTCGAAATTCATGTCAACATTTTCCGAACTTATAACTTGTTTTAAAACTTTCCGAACCTATAACTTTGTCAAAACTAAACTGATTTTCAAAAGGAAAGGCGTATTATTCGTGGCTCGATCTCAATAATTAAACTGCATTCATTGTGGGAAATGTTTTTTTTTTCGAAATTCATGTTAACATTTTCCGAACTTATAACTTGTTTTAAAACTTTCCGAACCTATAACTTTGTCAAAACTGAACCGATTTGCAAAAGAAACGGTGTCTTACTCGTCGCTCGATCTCAATAATTAAACCGCATTCATAGTTGGAAATGTTTTTTTTCGAAATTCCTGACAAAACTTTCCGAACTTAAAACTTTTTTTAAAACTATCCGAACTTATACGTTTGTCAAAACTGAACCGATTTTCAAAACAAAAGGCGTTTTATTCGTGGCTCGATGTCAATAATATTACTGCATTCATAGTTGGAAATGTTTTCTTTTTTCGAAATTTATTACAAAACTTTCCGAAATTAAAACTTTTTTTTTCGAAATTCATGTCAAAAAACCAAACTTGTAACTTGATTTAAAACTTTCCGAGCGTATAACTTTGTCAAAACTTTCCGAACCTATAACTTTGTTAAAACTGAACCGATATGCAAAAGGAAAGGCGTTTAAGTCGTGGCTCGATCTCAATAATTAAACCGCATTCATAGTTGGAAATGATTTTTTTTTTTCGAAATTCATGTCAAAACTTTCCGAACCTATAACTTTTTTATAACTTTCCGAACCTGTAAATTTGTCAAAACTGAACCGATTTGCAAATGGAATGGCATTTAAGTCGTGGCTTGATCTCAATAATTAAACTGCATTCATAGTTGGATTTTTTTTTTTTTTTGAAATTTATGTCAAAACTTTTCGAACTTAAAACTTTTTATACCCTTAACCCATTGAAAATGGGTAAAAAGGGTATAATGGTTTTGTGCAAAAGTATGTAACAGGGAGAAGGAAGCACCTCCGACCCCATAAAGTATATATATTCTTGATCAGCATCAACAGCCGAGTCGATATAGCCATGTCCGTCTGTCCGTCCGTCCGTATGTATGAACTCGTCGATCTCAAAGACTATAGAAGCTAGATACTTCAGATTTCGTACATAAGCTCGCCTAATCCCTAGCCAGTACAAGTTTGTTTTAAATTTTCGATAACTCTTCCCGTTTCCGATATACACAAGCAATCGATAACAACAAAATCTTTTTGACGCAGTTTGAAAGATTAGACTAAGTAATGACAATCTGTATGGTATCGTCTAGTCGGGATTTCTCGACTAGAGCCTTCTTACTTGTTAAAACTATCCGAACCTATAACTTTATCAAAACTGAACCGATTTTCAAAAGAAATGGCGTTTTAGTCGTGGCTGGATCTCAATAATTATACTGCATTCACAGTTGGAAATGTTTTTTTTTTTCGAAATTCAGGTCAACATTTTCCAAACTTATAAGATGTTTTAAAACTTTCCTAAACTATAACTTTTTCAAAACTGAACCGATTTTCAAAAGAAAAAGAGTTTTAGTTGTGGCTCGATGTCAATAATAATACTGTATTCATAGTTGGACACTTTTTTTTTAGTTTCTTTTTTTCGAAATTTTTGACAAAACTTTCCGGACCTATAACTTTATAAAACTTTTCGAACCTATAACTTATAACCGCTTTCATAGTTGGAAATCTTTTTTTTTCCAAATTCATGTCAAAACTTTGCGAACCTATAACTTTGTCAAAACTAAACCGATTTTCAAAAGGAAAGGCGTTTCAGTCGTGGCGCGATCTCAATACTTAAACCGCATTCATAGTCGTAAATGTTTTTTTTTTTCGAAATTCCTATAACTATGTCAAATTTTTCCGAACGTATAACTTTGTAAAAACTTTCCGAACCTATAACTTTGTCAAAACTGAACCGATTTTCAAAAGGAAAGCTGTTTTAGTCGTGGCTCCATCTCAATAATTATACTACATTCATAGCTGGAATTTGTGCGAAAATCACGTCAAAACTTTCCGAAGAAAGGGAAAGGCGTTTAAGTCATGGCTCGATCTCAATAATAATACTGCATTCATAGTTGGAAATGTTTTTTTTTTTTTTTTTGAAAATCATGTTAAAGCTTTTCGAACTTAAAACATTGCCAAATTTTTCCGAACCAATAACTTTGTCAAAGCTAAACCGATTTCCAAAAGGAAAGGCATTTAAGTCGTGGCTCGATCTCAATAATTAAACCGCATTCATAGTTGGAAATGTTTTTTTTCGAAATTCATGTCAAAACTTTCCGAACCTATAACTTTGTTAAAACTTTCAGAACCTATAATTTTGTCAAAACTGAACGGATTTTCAAAAGAAAAGGCGTTTTATTCGTGGCTCGATGTCAATAATAATACTGCATTCATAGTTGAAAATGTTTTTTTTTTCGAAAATCATGTTAAAACTTTTCGAACCTATAACTTATAACCGCATTCATAGTTGGAAATGTTTTGTTTTCGAAATTCATGTCAAAACTTGGCGAACCTATAACAAGTTTTAAAACTTTCCGAAAATATAACTTTTTCAAAACTGAACCGATTTGCAAACGAAAAGGCGTTTTAGTCGTGGCTCGATATCAATAACAATACTGCATTGGAAATGTTTTTTTTTTTTCGAAAATCATGTTAAAACTTTCCGAACCTATAACTTTGTCAAAACTTTCCGAACTTATAACTTTGTCAAAACCGATTTTCCAAAGGAAATGCGTTTTAGTCGTGGCGCGATCTCAATAATAATACTGCATTCATTGGTGGAAATGTTTTTGTTTTTTTTTTGCGAATGACGTCATAACCGAACCGAACTTATAACGTGTTTTTAAACTTTCCGAACCTATAACTTTGTCAAAATTGAACCGATTTTCAAAAGGAAAGGCGTTTTAGTCGTGGCTCGATGTCAATAATAATACCGCATTCATAGTTGGAATTTTTTTTTTTTTTCGAAATTTATTACAAAACATTCCGAACCTATAACTTTGTCAAATTTTTCCTCAATAATTAAACCGCATTCATAGTCGGAAATGTTTTTTTTTTCCAAATTCATGTTAAAACTTTCCGAACCTATAACTTAACTTATAACCGCATTCATAGTTGGAAATGTCTTTTTTTTTCGAAATTTATAAAAAAACTTTCCGAACCATAACTATGTCAAATTTTTCCGAACCTATAACTTTGTCAAAACTGAACCGATTTTCAAAAGGAAAGGCGTTTTAGTCGTGGCTCGATCTCAATAATAATACAGCATTCATAGGTGGAAATGTTTTTGTTTTTTTTTTTTGCGAAAGTCACGTCAAAACTTTCCGAACCTATAACTTAACTTATAACCGCATTCATAGTTGGAAATGTCTTTTTTTTACGAAATTCATGTCAAAACTTTCCGAACTTATAACTTGTTTTATAACTTTCCGAAAATATAACTTTGTCAATTTTTTCCGAACCTATAACTTTGTCAAAACTTTCCGAACTTATAACTTTGTCAAAACTAAACCGATTTTCCAAAGGAAATGCGTTTTAGTCGTGGCTCGATCTCAATAATAATACAGCATTCATAGGTGGAAATGTTTTTGTTTTTTTTTTTGCGAAAGTCACGTCAAAACTTTCCGAACCTATAACTTTGTCAAAACTTTCCGAACTTATAACTTTTTTTAAAATTTTTCCGAACTTATAACTTTGTCAAAACTAAACCGATTTTCCAAAAGAAATGCGTTTTAGTCGTGGCTCGATCTCAATAATAATACTGCATTCATAGCTGGAAATGTTTTTGTTTTTTTTTTTTGCGAAAGTCACGTAAAAACTTTCCGAACCTATAACTTTCTCCAAACCTTCCAAACATATAATTTTTTTTAAAATTTTCCAAAACTGAACCGATTTTCGAACGGAAAGGCGATTAATCGTGGCTCGATCTCAACAATTAAACCGCATTCCTTGTTGGAAATGTTTTTTTTTTCCAAATTCATGTCAAAACTTTCCGAACTTAAAACATTGCCAAATTTTTCCGAACCTATAACTTTGTCAAAACTTTCTAAACTTATAACGTTTTTCCAAACTAAGCCGATTTTCAAAAGGAAAAGCGTTTAAGTCGTGGCTCGATCTCAATAATTAAACCGCATTCATAGTCGTAAATGTTTTTTTTTTTGTCGAAATTCATGTCAAAACTTTCCGAACTTAAAACTTTTTTTAAAACTATCTGAACCTATAACTTTGTCAAAACTGAACCGATTTTCAAAAGGAAAGGCGTCTTAGTCGTGGCTCGATGTCAATAATATTACTGCATTCATAGTTAGAAATGTCTTTTTTTTCGAAATTTATGACAAAACTTTCCGAACCTATAACTATGTCAAATTTTTCCGAAGCTATAACTTTGTCAAAACTTTCCGAACATATAACTTTGTCAAAACTGAACCTATTTTCGAACGGAAAGGCGATTAATCGTGGCTCGATCTCAACACTTAAACCTCATTCCTTGTTGGAAATGTTTTTTTTTGCGAAATTCATGTCAAAACTTTCCCAACTTATAACTTGTTTTAAAACTTTCCGAACCTATAACTTGGTCAAAACTTTCCGATCCTATAACTTTGTCAATTTTTTCCGAACCTATAACTTTGTCAAAACGTTCCGAACTTATAACTTTGTCAAAACTAAACCGATTTTCCAAAGGAAATGCGTTTTAGTCGTGGCTCGATCTCAATAATAATACTACATTCATAGTTGGAAATGTTTTTGTTTTTTTTTTTGCGAAAGTCACGTCAAAACTTTCCGAACCTATAACTTTGTCAAAACTTTCCGAACTTATAACTTTTTTTAAATTTTCCGAACTTATAACTTTGTCAAAACTTTACCGATTTTCCAAAAGAAATACGTTTTAGTCGTGCCTTGATCTCAATAATAATACTGCATTCATAGCTGGAAATGTTTTTGTTTTTTTTTTTTTTGCGAAAGTCACGTAAAAACTTTCCGAACCTATAACTTTCTCAAAACTTTCCAAACCTATATTTTTTTTTTAAATTTTCCAAAACTGAACCGATTTTTGATCGGAAAGGCGATTAATCGTGGCTCGATCTCAACAATTAAACCGCATTCGTTGTTGGAAATGTGTTTTTTTTTTCAAATTCATGTCAAAACTTTCCGAACTTAAAACATTGCAAAATTTTTCCGAACCAATAACTTTGTCAAAGCTAAACCGATTTGCAAAAGGAAAGGCATTTAAGTCGTGGCTCGATCTCAATAATTAAACCGCATTCATAGTTTGATATGTTTTTTTTTCGAAATTCATGTCAAAACTTTCCGAACCTATAACTTTGTCAAAACTTTCAGAACCTATAACTTTGTCAAAACTGAACGGATTTTCAAGAGAAAATGCTCGATGTCAATAATAATACTGCATTCATAGTTAGAAATGTTTTTTTTTTTCGAAAATTATGTTAAAACTTTTCGAACCTATAACTTATAACCGCATTCATAGTTGGAAATGTTTTTTTTCGAAATTCATGTCAAAACTTTCCGAACCTATAACTTTGTTAAAACTTTCAGAACCTATAATTTTGTCAAAACTGAACGGATTTTCAAAAGAAAAGGCGTTTTATTCGTGGCTCGATGTCAATAATAATACTGCATTCATAGTTGGAAATGTTTTTTTTTTCGAAAATCATGTTAAAACTTTTCGAACCTATAACTTATAACCGCATTCATAGTTGGAAATGTTTTGTTTTCGAAATTCATGTCAAAACTTGGCGAACCTATAACAAGTTTTAAAACTTTCCGAAAATATAACTTTTTCAAAACTGAACCGATTTGCAAACGAAAAGGCGTTTTAGTCGTGGCTCGATATCAATAACAATACTGCATTGGAAATGTTTTTTTTTTTTCGAAAATCATGTTAAAACTTTCCGAACCTATAACTTTGTCAATTTTTTCCGAACCTATAACTTTGTCAAAACTTTCCGAACTTATAACTTTGTCAAAACCGATTTTCCAAAGGAAATGCGTTTTAGTCATGGCGCGATCTCAATAATAATACTGCATTCATTGGTGGAAATGTTTTTGTTTTTTTTTGCGAATGACGTCATAACCGAACCGAACTTATAACGTGTTTTTAAACTTTCCGAACCTATAACTTTGTCAAAATTGAACGGATTTTCAAAAGGAAAGGCGTTTTAGTCGTGGCTCGATGTCAATAATAATACCGCATTCATAGTTGGAATTTTTTTTTTTTTTTCGAATATATTACAAAACATTTCGAACCTATAACTTTGTCAAATTTTTCCTCAATAATTAAACCGCATTCATAGTCGGAAATGTCTTTTTTTTTTCCAAATTCATGTTAAAACTTTCCGAACCTATAACTTAACTTATAACCGCATTCATAGTTGGAAATGTCTTTTTTTTTCGAAATTTATGAAAAAACTTTCCGAACCATAACTATGTCAAATTTTTCCGAACCTATAACTATGTCAAAACTTTCCGAACCTATAACTTTGTCAAAACTGAACCGATTTTCAAAAGGAAAGGCGTTTTAGTCGTGGCTCGATCTCAATAATAATACAGCATTCATAGGTGGAAATGTTTTTGTTTTTTTTTTTTGCGAAAGTCACGTCAAAACTTTCCGAACCTATAACTTAACTTATAACCGCATTCATAGTTGGAAATGTCTTTTTTTTACGAAATTCATGTCAAAACTTTCCGAACTTATAACTTGTTTTATAACTTTCCGAAAATATAACTTTGTCAATTTTTTCCGAACCTATAACTTTGTCAAAACTTTCCGAACTTATAACTTTGTCAAAACTAAACCGATTTTCCAAAGGAAATGCGTTTTAGTCGTGGATCGATCTCAATAATAATACTGCATTCATAGGTGGAAATGTTTTTGTTTTTTTTTTTGCGAAAGTCACGTCAAAACTTTCCGAACCTATAACTTTGTCAAAACTTTCCGAACTTATAACTTTTTTTAAAATTTTTCCGAACTTATAACTTTGTCAAAACTAAACCGATTTTCCAAAAGAAATGCGTTTTAGTCGTGGCTCGATCTCAATAATAATACTGCATTCATAGCTGGAAATGTTTTTGTTTTTTTTTTTTGCGAAAGTCACGTAAAAACTTTCCGAACCTATAACTTTCTCCAAACCTTCCAAACATATAATTTTTTTTAAAATTTTCCAAAACTGAACCGATTTTCGAACGGAAAGGCGATTAATCGTGGCTCGATCTCAACAATTAAACCGCATTCCTTGCTGGAAATGTTTTTTTTTCCAAATTCATGTCAAAACTTTCCGAATTTAAAACATTGCCAAATTTTTCCGAACCTATAACTTTGTCAAAACTTTCTGAACTTATAACGTTTTTCCAAACTAAACCGATTTTCAAAAGGAAAAGCGTTTAAGTCGTGGCTCGATCTCAATAATTAAACCGCATTCATAGTCGTAAATGTTTTTTTTTTGTCGAAATTCATGTCAAAACTTTCCGAACTTAAAACTTTTTTTAAAACTATCCGAACCTATAACTTTGTCAAAACTGAACCGATTTTCAAAAGGAAAGGCGTCTTAGTCGTGGCTCGATGTCAATAATATTACTGCATTCATAGTTAGAAATGTCTTTTTTTTCGAAATTTATGACAAAACTTTCCGAACCTATAACTATGTCAAATTTTTCCGAAGCTATAACTTTGTCAAAACTTTCCGAACATATAACTTTGTCAAAACTGAACCTATTTTCGAACGGAAAGGCGATTAATCGTGGCTCGATCTCAACACTTAAACCTCATTCCTTGTTGGAAATGTTTTTTTTTGCGAAATTCATGTCAAAACTTTCCCAACTTATAACTTGTTTTAAAACTTTCCGAACCTATAACTTGGTCAAAACTTTCCGATCCTATAACTTTGTCAATTTTTTCCGAACCTATAACTTTGTCAAAACGTTCCGAACTTATAACTTTGTCAAAACTAAACCGATTTTCCAAAGGAAATGCGTTTTAGTCGTGGCTCGATCTCAATAATAATACTACATTCATAGTTGGAAATGTTTTTGTTTTTTTTTTTGCGAAAGTCACGTCAAAACTTTCCGAACCTATAACTTTGTCAAAACTTTCCGAACTTATAACTTTTTTTAAATTTTCCGAACTTATAACTTTGTCAAAACTTTACCGATTTTCCAAAAGAAATACGTTTTAGTCGTGCCTTGATCTCAATAATAATACTGCATTCATAGCTGGAAATGTTTTTGTTTTTTTTTTTTTGCGAAAGTCACGTAAACACTTTCCGAACCTATAACTTTCTCAAAACTTTCCAAACCTATATTTTTTTTTAAATTTTCCAAAACTGAACCGATTTTTGATCGGAAAGGCGATTAATCGTGGCTCGATCTCAACAATTAAACCGCATTCGTTGTTGGAAATGTGTTTTTTTTTTCAAATTCATGTCAAAACTTTCCGAACTTAAAACATTGCAAAATTTTTCCGAACCAATAACTTTGTCAAAGCTAAACCGATTTGCAAAAGGAAAGGCATTTAAGTCGTGGCTCGATCTCAATAATTAAACCGCATTCATAGTTTGATATGTTTTTTTTCGAAATTCATGTCAAAACTTTCCGAACCTATAACTTTGTCAAAACTTTCAGAACCTATAACTTTGTCAAAACTGAACGGATTTTCAAGAGAAAATGCTCGATGTCAATAATAATACTGCATTCATAGTTAGAAATGTTTTTTTTTTTTCGAAAATTATGTTAAAACTTTTCGAACCTATAACTTATAACCGCATTCATAGATGGAAATGTTTTGTTTTCGAAATTCATGTCAAAACTTTACAAACCTATAACAAGTTTTAAAACTTTCCGAAAATATAACTTTTTCAAAACTGAACCGATTTGCAAACGGAAAGGCGTTTTAGTCGTGGCTCGATATCAATAATAATACTGCATTCATAGTTGGAAATGTTTTTTTTTTTTTCGTAATTCATGTTAAAACTTTCCGAACCTATAACTTTGTCAATTTTTTCCGAACCTATAACTTTGTCAAAACTTTCCGAACTTATAACTTTGTCAAAACCGATTTTCCAAAGGAAATGCGTTTTAGTCGTGGCGCGATCTCAATAATAATACTGCATTCATAGGTGGAAATGTTTTTGTTTTTTTTTGCGAGTCACGTCAAAACTTTCCGAACCTATAACTTTCTCCAAACTTAACGAACTTATAATTTTTTTTGAATTTTCCGAACCTATGACTTTGTCAAAACTGAACCGATTTTCGAACGAAAAGGAAATTAATCGTGGCTCGATCTCCACAATTAAACCGCATTCCTTGTTGGAAATGTTTTTTTTTTCGAAATTTATGACAAAACTTTCCGAATATATAACTTTGTCAAAACTTTCCGAACTTATAGCTTATTTTTAAATTTTTCCGAACCTATAACTTTGTCAAAACTTTCCGAACATATAACTTTGTCAAAACTGAACCGATTTTCGAACGGAAAGGCTCATGGCTCGATCTCAACAATTAAACCGCATTCCTTGTTGGAAATGGTTTTTTTTGCGAAATTCATGTCAAAACTTTCCCAACTTATAACTTGTTTTAAAACTTTCCGAAACTATAACTTTGTCAAAACTGAACCGATTTGCAAAAGGAGAGGCGTTTTAGTCGTGGCTCGATGTCAATAATAATACTGCATTCATAGTTGGAAATGTTTTTTTTTCTCGAAAATCATTTTAAAACTTTCCGATCCTATAACTTTGTCAATTTTTTCCGAACCTATAACTTTGTCAAAACTTTCCGAACTTATAACTTTGTCAAAACTAAACCGATTTTCCAAAGGAAATGCGTTTTAGTCGCGGCTCGATCTCAATAAAAATACTGCATTCATAGTTGGAAATGTTTTTGTTTTTTTTTTTGCGAAAGTCACGTCAAAACTTTCCGAACCTATAACTTTGTCAAAATTTTCCGAAGCTATAACTTTGTCAAAACTTTCCGAACATATAACTTTGTCAAAACTGAACCGATTTTCGAACGGAAAGGCTCATGGCTCGATCTCAACAATTAAACCGCATTCCTTGTTGGAAATGGTTTTTTTTGCGAAATTCATGTCAAAACTTTCCCAACTTATAACTTGTTTTAAAACTTTCCGAACCTATAACTTTGTCAAAACTGAACCGATTTTCAAAAGGAAAGGCGTCTTAGTCGTGGCTCGATGTCAATAATATTACTGCATTCATAGTTAGAAATGTCTTTTTTTTCGAAATTTATGACAAAACTTTCCGAACCTATAACTATGTCAAATTTTTCCGAAGCTATAACTTTGTCAAAACTTTCCGAACATATAACTTTGTCAAAACTGAACCTATTTTCGAACGGAAAGGCGATTAATCGTGGCTCGATCTCAACACTTAAACCTCATTCCTTGTTGGAAATGTTTTTTTTTGCGAAATTCATGTCAAAACTTTCCCAACTTATAACTTGTTTTAAAACTTTCCGAACCTATAACTTGGTCAAAACTTTCCGATCCTATAACTTTGTCAATTTTTTCCGAACCTATAACTTTGTCAAAACGTTCCGAACTTATAACTTTGTCAAAACTAAACCGATTTTCCAAAGGAAATGCGTTTTAGTCGTGGCTCGATCTCAATAATAATACTACATTCATAGTTGGAAATGTTTTTGTTTTTTTTTTTGCGAAAGTCACGTCAAAACTTTCCGAACCTATAACTTTGTCAAAACTTTCCGAACTTATAACTTTTTTTAAATTTTCCGAACTTATAACTTTGTCAAAACTTTACCGATTTTCCAAAAGAAATACGTTTTAGTCGTGCCTTGATCTCAATAATAATACTGCATTCATAGCTGGAAATGTTTTTGTTTTTTTTTTTTTTTGCGAAAGTCACGTAAAAACTTTCCGAACCTATAACTTTCTCAAAACTTTCCAAACCTATATTTTTTTTTTAAATTTTCCAAAACTGAACCGATTTTTGATCGGAAAGGCGATTAATCGTGGCTCGATCTCAACAATTAAACCGCATTCGTTGTTGGAAATGTGTTTTTTTTTTTCAAATTCATGTCAAAACTTTCCGAACTTAAAACATTGCAAAATTTTTCCGAACCTATAACTTTGTCAAAACTGAACGGATTTTCAAGAGAAAATGCTCGATGTCAATAATAATACTGCATTCATAGTTAGAAATGTTTTTTTTTTTTCGAAAATTATGTTAAAACTTTTCGAACCTATAACTTATAACCGCATTCATAGATGGAAATGTTTTGTTTTCGAAATTCATGTCAAAACTTTACAAACCTATAACAAGTTTTAAAACTTTCCGAAAATATAACTTTTTCAAAACTGAACCGATTTGCAAACGGAAAGGCGTTTTAGTCGTGGCTCGATATCAATAATAATACTGCATTCATAGTTGGAAATGTTTTTTTTTTTTCGTAATTCATGTTAAAACTTTCCGAACCTATAACTTTGTCAATTTTTTCCGAACCTATAACTTTGTCAAAACTTTCCGAACTTATAACTTTGTCAAAACCGATTTTCCAAAGGAAATGCGTTTTAGTCGTGGCGCGATCTCAATAATAATACTGCATTCATAGGTGGAAATGTTTTTGTTTTTTTTTGCGAGTCACGTCAAAACTTTCCGAACCTATAACTTTCTCCAAACTTAACGAACTTATAATTTTTTTTTGAATTTTCCGAACCTATGACTTTGTCAAAACTGAACCGATTTTCGAACGGAAAGGAAATTAATCGTGGCTCGATCTCCACAATTAAACCGCATTCCTTGTTGGAAATGTTTTTTTTTTCGAAATTTATGACAAAACTTTCCGAATATATAACTTTGTCAAAACTTTCCGAACTTATAGCTTATTTTTAAATTTTTCCGAACCTATAACTTTGTCAAAACTTTCCGAACATATAACTTTGTCAAAACTGAACCGATTTTCGAACGGAAAGGCTCATGGCTCGATCTCAACAATTAAACCGCATTCCTTGTTGGAAATGGTTTTTTTTGCGAAATTCATGTCAAAACTTTCCCAACTTATAACTTGTTTTAAAACTTTCCGAAACTATAACTTTGTCAAAACTGAACCGATTTGCAAAAGGAGAGGCGTTTTAGTCGTGGCTCGATGTCAATAATAATACTGCATTCATAGTTGGAAATGTTTTTTTTTCTCGAAAATCATTTTAAAACTTTCCGATCCTATAACTTTGTCAATTTTTTCCGAACCTATAACTTTGTCAAAACTTTCCGAACTTATAACTTTGTCAAAACTAAACCGATTTTCCAAAGGAAATGCGTTTTAGTCGCGGCTCGATCTCAATAAAAATACTGCATTCATAGTTGGAAATGTTTTTGTTTTTTTTTTTGCGAAAGTCACGTCAAAACTTTCCGAACCTATAACTTTGTCAAAATTTTCCGAACTTATAACATTTTTCAAAACTAAACCGATTTTCAAAAGGAAAGGCGTTTAAGACGTGGCTCGATCTCAATAATTAAACTGCATTCATAATCGGAAATGTTTTTTTTTTTCGAAATTCATGTTAAAACTTTCCGAACTTATTACTTATAACCGCATTCCTTGTTGGAAATGTTTTTTTTTGCGAAATTCATGTCAAAACTTTCCCAACTTATAACTTGTTTTAAAACTTTCCGAAACTATAACTTAGTCAAAACTGAACTGATTTTCAAAAGGAAAGGCGTTGAGCTCGTGGCTCGATCTCAATAATTAAACCGCATTCATAGTTGTTGCAAATGTAACTATAATACAATGTAACAATCTGGCAGCTCTATGAATATAATGTAACGATCTGGCACCTCCGATCGTAGGTCAAGGTTAATTGAATAGCATGTAATACTTCCACTTCGTTTTAGACCGCATAATAAGTCGCGTCGTTTTTTCTAATAAAAATCCAACATTAACTGCAGTGCATCGTCTTCTTACTTACTAACGCTGAGTAACTCACTAGTATGCAAATTACAACAGGTTATGGGCCCAGACATAAGTAAATAAGAACACGTGAATAATAAATTGCAAAGCTGTGAAAAATGGCAGGCGCATTTATTAAGATTGAG
>JAWNNV010001151.1:0-22642 GCA_035044485.1 Scaptomyza reducta | reverse complement strand
TTCGGGATGCCTTTTTAAATTATATTAAAAAATACTTAGGCTTTTTTTGTATTAAATTATATAAACACTTATTAATAATTAAAAGAGAGATAATAATGAATTTATTTGATAGTAATATTCTTGAACTGCTGGATAAAAAAGTAAAAGTACAATTTCCTAAAACAAGATATCAAGGAAGCAAATATAAGTTAAAAGAATGGATTGATAGCGTTTTATCCAAAGTTGAATATGAAACTGTCTTAGATGCTTTCTGGAACAAGTCTGTATCCTATGCCCTTAAAATTCAGGGAAACAAGTATTTTCTAATCACCTTTGAAATCGAATTATATAACAGCCAAAGCATTAGTTGAGAATAACCAATACACTATTTCAAAAGAAGATCTTATTTTTGTATTGACTAAACATTCTAACTATCCTTATAAAAGCATTATTGCTTCTAATTTTGAAGATATTTACTATTTACCTGATGAAAATTTCTGGCTTGATATTGTTACTCAGAATATTAATCAAATAGAAAACCCATATAAAAAATTCTGATTTTAATGTGGGCCTTATTTCATATGTTTATGAAAAGACCTTATAATTTATTCCATAGAAAAAACCTATATGTAAGAACGGCTATTGTTGAACGTTCTTTTGGAAATAAAGCGACATGGGATAAACCTTTTTCTTCTCATTTTGTTAAATTGTTGCCGAAGCTAATGCCGCAATATTTTCAAATAATAAAGAAAACACCGCTTATAATGAAGATATTTCTAGGTCTAAGCTTAATAACATTCCTGATTTAGTATATATAGATTCTCCATACATCCCTGTCTTCAGGGACATTAACATTATATAGAGATTTTTATGAATTTAGAAGGTTTGTCAGATTCATGCAAATTGGGAAAATCTTATTGATCACACCTTAAAAATAAAGGTTTTACAAGAACATCATCAGAATGGGAAGATAAAAGAATAAGTAATGCTTTCCATGAGCTTTTTAATAAATTTCATGACAGCACTGTTTCATATAGATCTGATGGATACCATCTATTAATGATTTAACAGACAAAGATCACGGTAAAAAAAGTTTCTATTCACAAAATAGATTATCAATATGTTTTATCAGAAAAAAATACACAAGAAGTGCTAATACTTGCAGAGTAAATTGATTTTATAATAGTTAGTGTGTATAATACAATAAGTAAACAAATAAAAAGGAACTGTTATGAATAAAAATTATATGATTAACTTAAAGATTAATTATGATACTGAAACAGTTGAAAAACAAAATATTATTAATTGTATACACGATAAAATTACAACATTAATGGCAAGCAAGGGGATATCCCTTGCTTCTGAAAATCATCAGCAATATTGTACTATGTTTTTTCTATTGGTGGCGATGGTACGATGCTTCATTCTATGCATCAATATATCAATAAAGAATCATTAATTATCGGCATTAATGCTGGAAACGTTGGTTTTTTGACACCTTATGAAATCAGTGATTTAAATGATGGATCCATTTTTTAATTTTTAGAAGATGGTTTCACTCCCCGCATTGAAACTCGTTGTATTCTTGAATATGAATACAAAGGCAAAAAATTCGGGGCCGTTAATGAATACGTTTTTACTGCTAACCGGCATCCTAATTATGTCATTGGCTTTACTGTTGAATCTGAAATTGATGGTATTATAAGTAAAACAGGCTTGTATAGGGCTAACACTTTATTATTATCTACACCTTCTGGTTCTACTGCTTATAATATGAATGCTGGTGGCGCCATCATTGATCCATCTATGAGAGCGATACAAATGTTTATGGTGGCTCCAGATTCCTTGGTAATAGCACCTCTTATCTTTAATGAAAGAGCAACTTTACATGTAACATTTACTTCTGATGTACAGATATTTTCTGATGGATTTTTAACTTCGACTATTTTGGCAGGTGAAACAATTAATATTAACCTGATGAAAAAAGAATCTAGAAATTTATTTCCGGATAATTGGAATTTTTACAGTATTCTTAGCAAAAAACTTCATTGGAATAATGGTCTGTGAGGTTTTAAAAAAGGAGCTTCCGCAGCTCCTTTTTTATTTCTTAAATTTTATTGAGAGTCTTTTCTTCCTCAAATATATTAAGATTATTTAATATTTTATTAATTCTATTTTTTAGCTTATCTGTTGTTGTTATTTTGGGGGTATTCTCAATTCTATTAACAATATCCATACTATCATATGCTTTATAAACCAGTTTTTTAATATATTATGAATAGTTCTTCATTTTTTTTAACTCTTAAAGTATTAGCTACATGCTCTCTGCAGATGATATATATCTAAGCAAATCGGATCTTTATTTCCTAAATCATTTTTTGATATTAAATGTTCATGTGAATAGTAGTTATGAAAATGAACATCTCATTTTCATTTTGTATTTTTCAAGGATACTCTTTTTTCAGTTATAGTATTTAATATTCTTTCTTTATATTTTTATCTTTTCCTGATGCTTTAAATATTTTATTTATAATGCCATCAAAAATATTATTATCTATACATCTCTGTATATAGTTAATATTATTTTCTTTATTTTGTTCGGTGTTATTATTTTTCAATTCATAAAGAAAATAAATAAAATCATTACTTTTTTTAAGAACATCTTTTTTAACTTTCAAATAATCATCAAATTTAAGTATTTTAGATAAAAATATATTAGTAATATGATCATCTTTTTTCTTTATTTTTATTTTAGCTTCTTCTATTGTATCTTTTTTACCATTGTTATATGAGTAATATAATAAATCCCTAAATAACTCATTAATAATAGGATATTTTTCTTCTCTATAGCTTTTACTTATTTGACTAAATAACGTTTCATTATTAATTTTATTTTCTTTTATTACTCTTTTACCTATTAGGTAAATCTATTGCGTGAGTATATTTGTGACAGCCTTTGGGACATATCTTAATAATATATCAGTTGATAAGTATGCTATATATGCTCCAAAATATGTTTTAAAGAAAATACACGTAACAGAAGAAGTTTTAAACTTATCAGCTAAAAGATTTAAATTATTTAATAAAGATTTAGGATTTAATGGGGTATTAAATTACCATGAGAAAAATTCATGTATCAACATTAACAAGAATAGATGTTTCAAATGAAAAATTCATATTAGGGCTTCAATCTGAGGGTAATATTGGATTAAAACATGAGAATGTAAAAGACGAAGTTGTAAGAAAATTAAAAAATAATAATTATAGCTCATCTTTTATTGAAGATATGTCCACAGTATATATGCACGAATATACTCACGCAATAGATTACCTAATAGGTAAAAGAGTAATAAAAGAAAATAAAATTAATAATGAAACGTTATTTAGTCAAATAAGTAAAAGCTATAGAGAAGAAAAATATCCTATTATTAATGAGTTATTTAGGGATTTATTATATTACTCATATAACAATGGTAAAAAAGATACAATAGAAGAAGCTAAAATAAAAATAAAGAAAAAAGATGATCATATTACTAATATATTTTTATCTAAAATACTTAAATTTGATGATTATTTGAAAGTTAAAAAAGATGTTCTTAAAAAAAGTAATGATTTTATTTATTTTCTTTATGAATTGAAAAATAATAACACCGAACAAAATAAAGAAAATAATATTAACTATATACAGAGATGTATAGATAATAATATTTTTGATGGCATTATAAATAAAATATTTAAAGCATCAGGAAAAGATAAAAATATAAAAGAAAGAATATTAAATACTATAACTGAAAATAATAGTATCCTTGAAAAATACAAAATGAAAATAGATGTTCATTTTAATAACTATTATTCACATGAACATTTAATATCAAAAAATGATTTAGGAAATAAAAATCCGATTTACTTTAGATATATATCATTCAAAGAGCGTGTAGCTAATGCTTTAAGAGTTAAAAAAAATGAAGAAGCTATTCATAATATATTAAAAAAACTGGTTTATGAAGCATATGATAGTATAGATATTGTTAATAGAATTGAGAATACCCCCAAAATAACAACAACAGATAAGCTAAAAAATAGAATTAATAAAATATTAAATAATCTTAATATATCTGAGGAAGAAAAGACTCTACCTAAAAATAAAATTTAAGAAATAAAAAAGGAGCTGCGAAGCTCCTTTTTTTATTAAACCTCACGACCATTATTCCAATGAAGTTTTTTACTAAGAATACTGTAAAAATTCCAATTATCCGGGAGTAAAACTCTAGATTCTTTTTTCATCAGGTTAATATTAATTGTTTCACCTGCCAAAATAGTCGAAGTTAAAAATCCATCAGAAAATATCTGTACATCAGAAGTAAATGTTACATGTAAAGTTGCTCTTTCATTAAAGATAAGAGGTCTATTACCAAGGACTGTTGGAGCCACCATAAACATTTGTATCGCTCTCATAGATGGATCAATGATAGCACCACCAGCATTCATATTATAAGCAGTAGAACCAGAAGGTGTAGATAATAATAAAGTGTTAGCCTTATACAAGCCTGTTTTACTTATAATACCGTCAATTTCAGATTCAACAGTAAAGCCAATGACATAATTAGGATGGTTAGCAGTAAAAGCGTATTCATTAACGGCCCCGAATTTTTTGCCTTTGTATTCATATTCAAGAATACAACGAGTTTCAATGCGGGGAGTGAAACCATCTTCTAAAAATTTAAAAATAGATCCATCATTTAAATCACTGATTTCATAAGGTGTCAAAAAACCAACGTTTCCAGCATTAATGCCGATAATTAATGATTCTTTATTGATATATTGATGCATAGAATGAAGCATCGTACCATCGCCACCAATAGAAAAAACATAGTCAATATGCTGATCATTTTCAGAAGCAAGGGATATACCCTTGCTTGCCATTAATGTTGTAATTTTATCGTGTATACAATTAATAATATTTTGTTTTTCAACTGTTTCAGTATCATAATTAATCTTTAAGTTAATCATATAATTTTTATTCATAACAGTTCCTTTTTATTTGTTTACTTATTGTATTATACACACTAACTATTATAAAATCAATTTACTCTGCAAGTATTAGCACTTCTTGTGTATTTTTTTCTGATAAAACATATTGATAATCTATTTTGTGAATAGAAACTTTTTTACCGTGATATTTTAACTTGTCTGTTAAATCATTAATAGATGGTATACCATCAGATCTATATGAAACGGCAATCTTGCTGTCATGAAATTTATTAAAAAGCTCATCGAAAGCATTACTTATTCTTTTTTTATCTTCCCATTCTGATGATGTTCTTGTAAAACCTTTATTTTTTAAGGTGTGATCAATAAGATTTTCCCAATTGCATAATCTGACAAACCTTCTAAGAAGTGGTAAAAATCTCTATATAATGTTAATGTCCCTGAAGACGGGATGTATGGAGAATCTATATATACTAAATCAGGAATGCTATTAAGTTTAAGTATAGAAATATCTTCATTATAAGCGGTGTTTTCTTTATTATTTGAAAATATTGCGGCATTAGCTTCGGCACAAAATTAACAAAATGAGAAGAAAAAGGTTTATCCCATGTCGCTTTATTTCCAAAAGAACGTTCAACAATAGCCGTTCTTACATATAGGTTTTTTCTATGGAATAAATTATAAGGTCTTTTAGATAAACATGATTGAAATAAGGCCCACATTAAAATAGATTTTTTATATGGGTTTTCTATTTGATTAATATTCTGAGTAACAATATCAAGCCAGAAATTTTCATCAGGTAAATAGTAAATATCTTCAAAATTAGAAGCAATAATGCTTTTATAAGGATAGTTAGAATGCTTAGTCAATACAAAAATAAGATCTTCTTTTGAAATAGTGTATTGGTTATTCTCAACTAATGCTTTGGCTGTTATATAATTGGATTTTAGAAGGTCATTAGAAAATACTTGTTTCCCTGATTTTTTAAGGGCATAGGATACAGAGCTTGTTCCAGAGAAAGCATCTAAGACAGTTTCATATTCAACTTTGGATAAAACGCTATCAATCCATTCTTTTAACTTATATTTGCTTCCTTGATATCTTGTTTTAGGAAATTGTACTTTTACTTTTTTATCCAGCAGTTCAAGAATATTACTATCAAATAAATTCATTATTATCTCTCTTTTAATTATTAATAAGTGTTTATATAATTTAATACAAAAAAAAGCAATTTAAAAGGCTAATACAGTAATATGCTAAGTATTTTTTAATGTAATTTAAAAAGGCATCCCGGAGGACGCCTTTTCTTGAATAACAAAAGCCTATTATTTATGATTTATAATATCGTCTATTGGATCATTAAATTTCTTTGCTGTTTCAGTGTCTAATCCAAAACTTTCTTTAGAGTGTTTGTATTTTCGATATCCCCAATAAGCAAGCACAACAGGTGCTAATACAATAGCTACACGAATACCAATAGTAATAGCAACATCTATTAAGATAAAAGCAACGATAGCGAGGATGATTAATTTATAAAGTTTTATTTTCTTAAACATAGGCTTTTCTCTTTAAAATATGGTGTAAAATGATAATATCTTTTTTATACGAGAAAAGCAAGAAAATAAAAAGGAAAAAAGAATGAGAAAATTTATCAAATCATTACAAGTAGGAAAAATATATTAGTTGGACTTTATCTCCTGATGAAAGCATTCTTTTATTTAGAAATGAAAATAGGTTTCTTCTATCTTACATTAGTAATGATGTCTTAAAATCGGTTGTATTTGATATAAATGAAAAAGATGAAAATTATAATGTAATAGAAATAGAAGGATTTGAGAATATTAACTTTGATTTTAATGATTTCTACAAGGAAATGGAAGAAAAAACTAAAAACTGTGAAGGTTTATTAAATTAAAGGGGTATAAATGAATAATAATAATCCGATATACATAACATCTGTTAAAAATAATCTTTTGTCTATGGCTATAAATTATATGGTTCCCCCTCTGTATGTAAAAAATATAGATGTGGACATAATTAAAAAAGTATGGATAAGATATGAATTGTTATTAAAAATGATCATTGAAAGCTCAACAATAGAAGGATTCATTGAAGAAATAAAAGAGTATGATAATTATTTATCATCCAATATAAACAATAATATTTGGATAAATTATTTTGATGCTAATAAAGTAAGTGAGCTAATCAAAGCAGTTAAAGAAATGGTAGAAAAAGAAGAAGAAAAAATTGGAATATTATCAAAAATAAAAACAAACATAATAGGTATAATATCAAAACCTTTCATAAAGAATCCCATGTTAATAAATAGTGTTATACCATCATATGATTATTTTAATGAAGCTTATAATTTTTGCGAAAGGTATGGAATAAATGGACTATCATTTAGTTTAGAACAACCTTATAATAAAAATTATTTTTTAGACTTAAATAAACTATTTGAAAGTTTTGAGATTGTAACTGGCTATAATAAAGATCAAATTAATTTAAATCAAACATTAAATCTCAGAATAAATAATACGATTGATTTTAATATGAATACTAGCGTTTTAAATCAATATCAATCATTAGGCTATTTTATTGGCGATAAAAATAATAGCAATATAACAGGTGATTTAACATTAATGATAAGATCGTTGGATGATTATGATAGAATATTAGAAGTGTTAATACATGAACATACTCATGCCACAGATTTTTATATTGGAAAAAAGATTAATAAAGAAAATGTAAATTTATTCAGTACTTTTGATGAAAGTTTTTTATCAAAATACCCATTGATAAAAAATCAATATAGAAATGTTTTATTTAACACGTATAATTTTGATACAAAATATGTTCCATCAGAAAAAGAAAGTGAGTATCTTTATAAACAAGTAATAGAAGATTTAATAACAAAAATGTTCGGTGTTTTTTATGATAAATCATCATACGAAATGATAGAAATAAAGCATCATAGTTCTATCTTATTTGAAGATATAAAAGACAGAGTACTTGGAAAAGTAAGTGATAATGAAAGCTATAATAATTTGAAAATATTATTTAATCAATCAACATCAGCAATTGATAATATTGTTTTAAAGTATTTATCAGAAATAAAAGCTATTTTATTTAGTTCAGATATGAAGTTGAAATGTTTCTATGCGATGCCAACTAACCATGCCGAAAGAGGTTTCGATTATTCTATTGAATATTATAATTATTTTTTATCAGTTGAAGAAAGATTTGCACAAGCTGCAGCTCTTGGAATATTAAATAATAATGAAAAAGTTAAAGAAAGCTTAAAAAATCTTTGGGAAGAAGCAAAAAAAATAGATAAATAGTTAAAAATACATCCATTAAGTTGATAATAAATATATATATTGCTATATATATTTTACAGAACATTAACATAAGGATGTAATAATGAATAAAATTAAAAAAGGATTTTCTCTACTAGAATTATTATTAGTTTTAGGAATAATAGCAGCATTGATAGTTGTAGCTTTTATTGTTTATCCCAAGGTTAAAGCAAATAATGAAGTTAACCAAGAAGTGCAAAATTTATCTGTAATTTTTTCAGCAAGTAGAGAGTTATTTAGTTCATCACCAGATTATTCAAAATGGAATTTATCATTATTGGTAAAGGCAAAAGTTTTACCAAGCACTATGATTGTTTCAGAAAGTATGGCTGAATATAGAAATGTTTGGGGAAGAGGTGTAAGGTATAGTCCTTATTACTCTGAAAACTCGGATCATGTATCAGGATATACATTAATATATGAGGTTTCTACAAATGCCTGCGCTAAATTCATTACCGCTGTGTATCCTATGACAGATGCTATAAAAATAGCTGCTACATCAATAAAATCAAAGAGCGCAGATAAAATCGATATTAGTCAAATATCAACAAATTGCGCTAAGCCTTATGTAGATGATCTTGTTGCAATAAATATATCATTTGCACCATAATAATTTAAAACTAAGATTTATAAAAAAAAGAGGCATCAGCCTCTTTTTTGTTTTTGTTCTCTTTCTAAAAGCTTTTTCTTATATTCGGCTCCCCATCTATAACCCATATGTTTTTTATCTTTACTAACAACTCTATGGCAAGGAATAAGAATAGCTATTTTATTATTAGCGCAAGCATTTGCAACAGCTCTAAATGAAGTCGTATGACCAAGATATTGAGCAACTTCTGAATATGTTTCTGTTTTACCTGCAGGAATAACTTTTAAATGTTCCCAAACCCTCAATTGAAAAGGAGTTCCAGTTAAATGTAATGGAATATAGTTAGGACCAAAAGGATTTTTTATATACTCTAATGCTGCTAAATCAATATTATTAGGTTCTATTTTTTCAGAAAATACCTCATCTTTAAAACCTTTATATAACTCTTCTAACATTTCATTAGAATTTTCTCCTAGAATAAGCGCACATATTTTATTATTTTTTTGAGCTATTAAAGAATTTCCAATTTCTGTTTCGCAAAAAATATAATTAATCATAGAATAATCTCCCATATATATTGATTAATATAAGATAACATATTTTCTTAAGTTAAACAAAAATAAAATATACTATTTTTAACTCATTATAAAAAAAAGCTTTTTTAATATAAAATCGGTGATATATTTAAGATCAACAACAATAAGGGTCTACAATGTATAATAAAAGGAAAAGTGGTTTTTCATTAATAGAATTACTTATAGCACTGTCTATCGTTTCAAGTGTAATTATTTCATTTTTTTATTTTTACCCTAAAGTAAAAAACTCAAATAATATAAACAACGAAGTTATTAATATTAATACAATAATTAGTGGAATATCTAATCTTTATAATGATTCGAATAATTTTAGTAGTATAAGTAATAAAATATTAATAGACGCAAGAATAATACCGAATTTAATGTTATCAAATAAAGATGATGAAATACTTAATTCTTGGGGAGGAAAAGTAGAAATATCATCTTATAAAGTGAGTAATCAATTATATTTAACAAGTATAAAGTATGAAAATATACCTCAGAATCAATGTGCATTATTTATAAGCTCAATAGAGAAGAATTTTATAGCAATAAGAACAAGTGTAGATTACATGCAAGAAAATTATCAAAAAACAAGCTTCATTAAAAATAATTATAGGGGAATATATTTTTCGGTGAATAATGCCAGTAGAGGATGTTCACAAAAGAACAATGATATTACTTTTTATGCCAAATAAGAACATTTATCTTTCACATTTAATTCACAATAGAATAAAAATCTTTCGGTTATGTATTTTAAAAAATATTATACTTTAATAAATAAAATGTGAGCAATGTAATATAAATATTAATGATTTTTTCAGAATAGTATAATTTTTCTACAAAAAATGCTATTTGAAATTAAAATAACGTCTGTTATATATTTATTCATGATTTTAAAAGAGCAATAAAATAATTATATCAATTAGCATTTATTGTAAAGAAAATAGTTCATAGAGTGATTATTATGCACATACTGAATGTGATCGTGATCACATAAATACATTAAACTAAATAAAAGGAAAGTAATATGAAAAAAGTAATTATAGGTTTATCATTAACATTAATGTCAGTTTTTGGAACAGTGTCTGTTGCTCACGCTCAAAGTAGCTATACACCAACAAGTGAAGAACAAGCCCAGCAAAAAGAATCATCGAATGCTCCAAGTGCATACTACCAATTTGGTTTTGGAGAAGTTAAAGCTGATGGTCAATGGGTAAATGATAAGTAATAAGTAATAAATAGTAAATAGTAATAAAAAATACATAGATAAAGGGGCCTTGAAGGTCCTTTTTTAATTCTAAAGAGTAAATATTTTTTAAATAAAACTTGTGCATGATTAAGCAAATGAGTATAATGACACTCATAGAATGATTTTAAATACTTTATAAAACAGGATTTTATTAAATGAATATTATTGAAATGATGAAAAAATCTATTGCTAAATACGAAAATGGCATGAATGGGGATTGGGTAATTGCTTACTCTGGTGGTGTTGATTCTCGTGTAATGCTAGATATTTTGTCATTAATTAAACCTGAAAATAAAAAGATTAAAATTTTGCATGTTAATCATGGATTAAATATTTTAGCTCAGTCATGGGAAGAACAAGCGATTGAGATTGCTAAATCTTATTCTGCTGAGATTAAAGTAGCACATCTAAATATGAAAGATACTTCTGGTATTGAAGAAAAAGCACGAGAATTGCGTTATGATTTCATTAATGCAAACACTAAAAAGGGTGATATTCTTTTTATGGGTCATCATAAGAATGACAATGCTGAAGACAATTTATTCCGTCTATTCCGTTGGTACAGGTATTAAAGGTTTAATGGGTATTCCTGAATCTAGAATGATGGGCAATGCTTTATTGGTTAGACCAATGATGAATGTCTTACGTCAAGAAATCAAAGACTATGCTGAACAAAAAGGCTTACAGTGGGTTGAGGATGATTCTAATGCGGATTCTAAATATAGTAGAAACTTTATTCGAAATGAAGTATTGCCTTTAATCGGTCAGCGTTGGGCGAGTGTAATCAATAACATTACAGCATTAACAGAAAAAGCAAAAGAAGCAGAAGATTTACTAGAAGAAATTGCTAAAGAAGATTTAGAAGCAATTAAATTTGTATCTAAAAAAGGTGAAAGTTATAATGATGTTTTAGATATGGATAAATTGAAAGCATTATCTTCATCGAGGATGAAAAATGCTTTACGTCGTTATGTAGCAAGTATTGACGATGAAAACAAAGGAACAAAAAGCTTTAATAATCTTTTAAGCGTAGTATTAAGTGAAAACAAAAGTTGTTCACATGTTAAAAAAGTTCAATTTAAAAAAGGATTATTATTAAACAACGGCCAAAAAATTTGGATTGAAAAATATGAATAAAAATTACAAGGTAGCAGTCTCACTAAATGAACCTGTCAGCTTCAATCTTACAGAAAAAGGTTTAGAGCAGGTAAATAAATATTTAAAAGAAAAAGCCTTTTTCAATAAAGCAAGTATAAATGATATATTCCATTTTTCGAATAATATCAATTACAAATATAGTGCTTCATTAAAATTATTATTTAAAATTTTTGGATATAAAATGTATGTAGGTTCTTTGCCTGTTTTTCAAAGGAACACGCTTTTTATTGATTCAAGTGAACAAGCTGTTAATTTAAACGATAAGGTATATTTTAAAAATAATGAATATGGAGAAACATATTTTGAAAACTTTATAAAAGAAGAACAGATACTTTATAAGCTTGATTTTCAAAGAAATGTTAAGAAAAATACTGATAATGAAATTATCATGACATTTCATGATTTCTGGCATGTTTTTTATCTTTCTCTTGGTTCAATTAATGATAAAGATGTGGATATAACGGAAAATAATAGCATTATTATTGAGAATCAATCTTAATTTATCAGTATATTTAAAACCTATATAGGTATATAGCGGGTAGAAAACTCTCAATAAAATTGACTTCTAAAAAATGTAATTGTATATTTTAACTATCACAAAAACCAAGTGATCACTTCCTTCGGGTTGTGGAGAAGTAAATAAGAGTCTTAACATAATATAATATATAAGACTTATAGTATTGATGGTGTAATGGTAGCACGCTTACAGTGTAAGAAGAAAAGGAAATAAGCCACCTTTAATAATATGCAAAATTACCATTAGGGTAATAAAAAATTTATAATATGAATATAATTTCTTTTTAGATTAGTAGTGTAGCGGGAACACGTTTTTCAGATTTGAAAAAAAGGTAAGGTTCAAATCCTTATTAGTCAAAATAAAAGAAAATAATTATGGCAGTGCCGATAATTTTAATATTATAAATACAAATAAAGAGGTCACCCAAGGTGGCCTTTTTTGTTTTTGCACTATAATATGTAATATGTTATAAAAAATAAAAGTAGGAGGAATATATGAGCATAAGAACAATTTTTAACTTTTTGTGAAGATTTGAAAAGTCCAACCGTAGACATTGATCAAATTTTGCATAAATATTGGTTTGGTTGGTGCTGTCCTAAAAAAGAAATTATTCCCCGCAGTAAGAGAATAGCAAATCAAATATCATGGTTGATTAAATCCCCCTCGATAAAAGAAGAATATTATTTTGAGCTAAATAATACAATAAATGGGATAGATGAATATTATGATGAAATAAGTATTATAAATAAAAACAATGAAAATATATATGTACTTAGTTTTAATTATGATTTTGAAAAAAATGGTAAAATAGAGCTTTGGTCGAAGAAAAATAATTACGAATATCCAGTATCTGAAGGAAGTATAAAAAACATTCAAAAATATTTAGTTTCAGCTTGCAATTGACTGGTTAAAGGTTTTATAATCATGTTAAGAAATTAAATATCAACTAAGGAACTTAATATGATTAAAAAAATTGTTAAAAAATTTGAAAATGCAAGTGCTCATAATCAACGAAGAATTGTTTTGGGTTCTTGTGTTTTGTTCTGGATAGCGCTTGCTAGCTGTTACTTCATTTAATAAATTAAAAGAGCTGAGAAGCTCTTTTTTATTATCTAAACTTAAAAATAATACTTGTGCATTATAACCAATTTTGGTATATTTACATTGTGCCTCAGTGAGGATTAATAAAAGAGTAAATGGAAAATGAAAGTATTAACTAATAAAGAAAAAATTGAATTAAATAAAAAAGGCATTCTTTGGCATGGAACTACTGTTGAAAACGCTAAGCACGTTTTTAATCAAGGATGTTTTAAAGCATTTACTAGTCAGCGCTTTTGGGATAATGGTTTATTTTTAAAAGAAGATCATCCAGATTACGAAAAATCTAACTTCATGTATGGTTGGTGTATGAGTCGTGACATTAACGTCTCAAAAGGTTTTGGTGAGGTTTTATTCGCATTTGAAAAGAAAAACCTTCAAACTCGTTTTAAAGTTAAGCCATATGCATGGAACTTTTGTTTAGTGAAAGATAATGCTCATGCTAAACAAGAAAGAGAAGAGTTTATTATGAGTGGCGGCTATTTAGATTCCCTGTATACTCATGAAGAAAAACAGTATAAAATTGAAAAAGAAATGGATAAGTTGAATGCTTTGCTTTATAGCGGTTCACTTGACGAAGATGAAGAATATGAAATCCAAGAAAAAGTAAATAATCTATATGATGAATGGGAATCTTTGAACTTTCATGAAAAAAGAAAGCAATCTCATGGAAAAGATCTTTCATTAGATATGGCTACTGGTTTCTTTTTAAGAATGAAAGATTATAAAGCAATGGGAGCTTACCGCGAGTTTTTAGATACTCTGGTTAAGCATGAAAAATTCTTAGGTTTTATTGATTGAGGATAAATATGTCTAATCAAAGTCATATATCTTTTTATAAGGTGTTAATTTATTATGTTTTGCTTTTTGTAATATCTATCTTGGTATCTTTAGTTGCTTATGAGGATATAAACTTTTTTGTTAAAAGTAAAATTATCGAAAGTATACTAATTGGTTGTGCGGCTGTGGGTTTTTTATATGTTGTATCAATATCAAAAATCAAAGATATACTACTAATTAAAATGTTTAATACTGAAAAATATGATGAAATATACCGTCAGGCGATAAAACAAAGCCAATCGAAATTATTAAAAGACAGTATTTATACGGATAAATATGGACCATTAAACCATTTAGTTGATATGGTAAGATCTTGCGGTTGGACAATGATTCTTTGTTATCCATTAATGGTTTTATTGCTTCACTTTGAAGCTTCGTGGTATTTAAATATTATTTGCCTGTTAGTAATATCAATTTCCATATTGTCTTTGCTAATGAGTTCTTATTTTTTGTATAGAAATTTAAAGATTCTCTATAAGTTCAATAAATAAAAGGAGCCTTGCTCCTTTTTTTTGTTTTAATATTGTAATTGAGTATATAGTTGTCTATGCTTCATATATAAGTAATCAAAAATATAAGGGGTTATTTTATGAGTGAGAAAAGGCATATAGATTTTATAAATACAGTATTAAATGATAAATCACATGGTTTTTGGTATGTTAATCCATTATTTACAACAAGTGATTGGATACTTGAACAAAAAATAAATTTAAAAAGAGGTAAAGGTTTTTATTCAGAAGAGGAAGATGATGGGGCTAAGCCTAATTATTTTTTTATAAAAGATGAAGAGAACTTATCTTATTTAACCATTATGAATTCCGATGGATTTCCAGAAGATATTTTAATAGATTATGGAAATATTTATTTGTATAAATATAACAGCCCTTATATATCTGTATTAAAAGATAATGAAAAAAGTTTTAATGAATCACATATAAATAGCATGTATCTTGTTGAATTAAATAATAATATATATATTCCTTATTATTACAAAATTGATGATGTGTTTGAAAAAATCTATAAGAAAAGAAAAAATAAATATAAATCTTCGGAGCATACTGAAGATCTTTCTTTTTTATTATCTTATAATTATGAAGATTTAGATGTAAATGATGATATAATGGATTTTTACTTATTAACAGATAAATTGTGTTTATCTGGATTCAATGATTTGTCTATATATGTCGATGAACATTTTGACAATTATAATGATGGGATAGAATATTGTTTTAATTATACGGATTTAAGTTGGGTTAAAAGAAAAGAGTTGTTTGTTGTTCTTAATGAGCTTGAAGAAGATTATGAAAGAGACCTTATTATAACTCAAACAAATGACTTGCTTGATGAGTATAGTGATGATGATTATGATTATGATGAAGAATATGTTGATACGCCATATTGGTATGAAATATCAAGATACAGTAATGGAAATATGATTATAAGTGTAAAATCAGTAGAAGATAAAAAACAAACAGAAGTAACTAAGTTAAAAATAAAAGAAGAGTATAAAAACAGACCAGATATTATAGAAAGCGCCTTTAATAGCATTTGTTTATCCTTGGTATTTATAAATCAATGCTGGTTTGAGGAAGATTATAATGATGGTTATGATATTTAACAGAAAATATTATAAAAAGGTGAAGGTATGAGTATAAAAAGTTATTTCCAAAATGAAGAAAAAATAGAAAAAGGAAAATCACATAAAAAGTGGTTAGTTTTTTTAATTTGTCTTACTTTATTAATTTTATCTAGTTTTATGTATTATAAAACAGAGGTTTTATTAACAAGTATTGTTTTTTTATCTCTAAGCTGGGTAATGTTATTTATTGGTTTTGGAACATTTTTATTTAAAGATAAAATAAAGGGTTATTTCCATAAAAACATGTATGCTACAAGGGAATATACTGTTTTATTTAATAATTATTTTTCATCTTTAACAGATAAAGAAAAAGCTAAGGATAAAGGTATAGAAAAACCATTAAGGGATTTATTATTTACCATAAAGTTATACCCTATTTTAATTGCTATTTTCTTTTTGCTTGGATTGGTTATGAATAGGTTGGGATATAATATAATCATAGCTCCCGGAGCAGTTCTATTTTATACATTACAAATATATTGTACATTTAAATTATTAAAGGATTTATTTATTCAATGGACAGTTTACAAGATGTTTAAAGCGGGTGAACTAGAACTTTAATGATGAAGAAGAAAACCTCCTGTCAGGAGGTTTTTTTATTTTATTGCAAACAGTAAGGGACACCTTGTTCTGCAGGCTGTTTATTAGGATCCGCTGGATCTCTATATTGGCATTTATGATACTCTACTGCTTTACCATTTTTAATAATAGTTCCAGTTTTAAATTGAGGTTTACCACTTGAAAAATCAATATCATTACTTTGTTGTTCTCTAAGTTGAACTGTATTTACAGCAAAAGCAGATGTACTAAATGCTAATAATAATGCAACTATAAATGTATTTCTTGTATTCATCATATATTATCCTCCTTAAATAATTAACATGAATATACATCTTTTTTTTAAAATAATCAATAAATGTTGAATCTCATAAATGAATGATTTAAACTACGTTGCTAAAAGGAGAAATGAATGCGTTCAATAAAAGAAATTTCTGATGATATAAATAATACTTTTGGACATATTATGGAAGTAATTTACGATGAAAATAAAGAAGATTACGTAGAACGTTTTGAAAACGCTACAAAGGCACAGGAACAGTTTGAGGAAGAACTAAGGGATTGTGTTATATCATTATATAAAGGACATGAGAAGTTCTCTAAAGAGGTTCTATATGATATATATGATGTAACGTATTCAAATACTCAAGAATATGGTAGATCTAGATTGCTATTGCCAGAAGATTTTAATAAGAACATGGTTGTTGTTGAAAAAGCTTATCGTGATGGTTTCAATGCCAATAAAAATAAATAAAAGAATATCTTCTTTTATAAATAAAATATGAAATAAATCTATACAATCCCACTCTAAATTTAGCATAAACAAAAATGAAAAGATATCTTTTTTTAAAATGATATAAAATTTAAACTATTTTAGTCGATAACTGTCTTATATAAACAAAAAAATAAATATGGAGTGCTTTATGAACAATAAAAATGAAAAAGTGAATGTTAAAGATATAGAAAATTTATTATCAGGATTATTTGGTCAAATAAATAAAGAAGATGAAAAATTAGCTAAGGAATATTTATCCGATAATGAAAAATCTGCTATATATGATAAAGTATTTAGTGAAAGGTTTACGCCTGAGCATTATCATTTATCTATTAATTATCCTAATAGTAGATTAATAAAAGGAATTCTAAAAGAAAAAGGAATTGAAAGTCATCAAGCAATATTTTTATTAACTCAATATTCGTTTGTTAAATCTCATTTAGAGAATATTATTGTTTTAAAAGAGGGAAACAGTGAATGCGCTGATAAATCAAGGCGAATAATAAAGATGTATTATAATTACTTTGAAAATAATATCCCTATTATTGAGAGCTTTTTACCAGAAACAATATTAAATACGGCAGAAGATGCATTAGAATATTTTCAAGCTATATATAGTTTATATTATGGTCAGTCTAAAAATTATATTCAATTTATTTCTAAATAAAAAAAGGACTCTGGAAGTCCTTTTTTATTATGTTCAAATTAGAAAAACAAGAGTTAGTTCATATTTATAGATAAGAGCTGGGATACTCTTATCTATACTATACAATATTTTTAAATACTTGGAGCTACAATAGCTTCACGCTCAACAATAACTTCTTGAATATCAACACAACGATCCTGATGGAAACGACGAACAGAATGGTTTGAAGTCTTAAATAGAACAAATGGGCCTTCGTAAAACAGTTCTTGAATAACATCTTTTATAACTACTGTTTTACTAACTAAAGCGCCATTTTCATTTGGCAAAACATAGACAACGGTAAACTCTCTTTTAGTGGGATTTGACATTATTATTCCTCTTTTATTTATTATTTAAACTTCGTTTTATTAGTGTTAATAATAGCAGAAACAGGATTTAAGATCAAAGTTTTATAAAGGTTATTTATTCTTTAAATACAATGAGTTATATTGATATTTCCTTTTATTTTTAAGGATCATATAGTTAAGAGATATAATATTTTAGAATATAAAATATTTGCTATTATTCTATTTGATTATAAAAATCAAGTTAAATAAAGATTGATTATGATAGGTGTTTTATATTATTATGAGATGATAGGGCATATCCAATTTTAAAACAGAAAAGGAAAAAAATGCATAAAAAAAGGGCTGGACAAACCAGCCTTTTTTTCACATTATGACCGCAGCTTCTTGTTAGCATTAAAGGTTCCAAGACATATATTGTTTTCCAATATAACAATCATTTAATCAGATTTCCGATAATCTGGTGGCCCAAGAATCTTTTAGCAATAATCGGATAACTTAAAGATCAAGCTCTTGCCACTTTAAAGAAGTATAAAATATTGTTTTTACTATGTCAATTTTATTTTTAGTATAACTAGAAGTTTATTCCAATATTTAAAGATTTTTTAACTTCGTTTACAGTATTATATGCTATATTTCTAGCATGTAATGAGCCATCTTTTATAATTTGTTTAATATTTTCATTATTAATCGATGAACGTCTTTTTTGAATAGGTTCAAAAACTTCAATTAATATTTCAGATAGTATTTTTTTAACAATGCTATCACCTAAACCGCCTTTTTTATAGTGTTCTTTTAAGTCAGCAATATATTCTTTATTTGGATGAAACGCATCTAAATAAGCAAAAACTGTATTACCTTCTATTTTGCCGGGATCTGAAACATGTAAGTGTGTTGGATCTGTATACATTTTCTTTACGATTTTAATTATTCATCATTAGAAGCATTTAAATTTAACGTATTTCCAAGGCTTTTTCCCATTTTGCTATTTCCATCAATTCCCGGAAGTCTTTTAGATGAACTTAACATAGCTGAACAATTTTTTAAAACCTTTTCACCAGCACTTTTATTCAAGGTATTAACGATTTCATTAGCCTGTTCAATCATAGGTAATTGATCTTCTCCTACAGGAACAATATCTGTTTTAAAAGCTAAAATATCAGCAGCCTGACTAATAGGATAAATTAAGAATCCAGCAGGTATATTTCTTGGGATATTTTCCATATTTATTTCATCTTTTCCAAATTTTTGGAAAATTTCATGACGAATAGTAGGATTTCTTTCAAGTCGAGATACAGAAACAAAATTAGCAAAATAAAAAGCAAGCTCAAATAATTCAGGAACAGCCGATTGTAAAAATATAGTAGATTTACTGGGATCAATTCCAACAGAAAGATAATCTTCAACAACTTGAAAAATAGCTTTCTGAACTTTTTCTCGTTGATTAATATTATCTGTATAAGCCTGAGCATCTGCTATCATGATAAAAGATTGGTGTGTGTTTTGAATATCTACACGATTAAGAAGACTACCAGCAAGATGACCAATATGTAGAGGTCCAGTTGGTCTATCACCTGTTAAGCTAATAGGTAGTGATTTTGATATGTTCATTTTTTTTCCTTTTGATTATTTTTAATATGTATTTATTAACCAAAAGAAGAAGACTTCTCTGGTTATTCAGTTAATTGATAAAATTTGCCAACGCCAACGTGCAATCGTTAGAACGTTTAACTCATTTTTAACTAAATAACTTTTCATGAAACCTCCTTTATTTATTCTTGTTATATAATAAGAATTTTTGTTTACAAAATCAAGTTATTTTTGATTTTATTATAAAATAAAACTATTATATTATTATATAAAACAATGAGGATTTAAAATGTCATATATGTGCTACGATATAGCTATTAGAGCTGTTCAAAAGAAAAGTATTGATGAGTTATACCATATAGCAAGAAGTGTGTATGGTATAGAACCGGAGAATGTATCTACTTATTATAAAACAGATAAAATTTCGTCTTTTAAATATATAGGGGAGCATCCAATATCAGTATATAATGTCGAAGGGGATATATGTATAGATTATATTTTAAAAAGTGAAACAGATTCCTCATTCATAAATGAATCTATTGATTTGAATAAATTAATAAAAATAAAAAACTGGTTAAAAAAATCAGGATTTGATATTCATGAAACAAAATTGAAAGTCATATATTATCATAATGGTGGCTGTGCGGGGCTTTGTGATGTTCGTTAAATCCCCATGCGCTGGGGATTTGATTACATTTATATTAAGGAGTATCAATGTATTTAGAAAAGGATTGATTATTATAGAGTTTATTTTTAAGGTAAAAGATAAAAAACTCTACGGCTTCATCAGGACTTAATTGATTATCTTTAGAATATTCTGTCAAAGAAATTACTTCATTTAGTTTATTTTTTAAATGGTTAAACTCTTCTTTATCAATAATATCGAACATTAAAGAAGCTCCCCATCCATCATCATTAAAAGAAAAGACTTTTTTCTTTCCACATTTAACAGTTCCGGCATAAATTTCTGAATCGTGTCCATATCCTAATGTTTTTAATCCAGAAATAATATAAGGAGAAAGAGAATCTTCAATTAATGACGAGCCTTTTTCCAATAACAAATCGCATGGATTTATAATTTTAAATTCAATAATTTCATAAATATTTTCAGGATTAAGAAATTGAATTTTAAAGGTATTTTAGCATTAGTGACAAACTTGAGAATCTTTGATAAACGTAATGCCATCAATAGTCTGAGACTCTGTAAAACGAACGTTATCACCTTTTTTATAATTCCAATACGAATAGATAGGTAGTGTTTTAAAAATGGCGTCTTGTTCATCTGAGAGTGGTAATAGGTTAATATTTGCAGCTTTTACTATATTAATAGCGTTTTTATCTTTTGAACTAATCAGAGCTATTTCATTGGACTTGCCTGTTTTGATAACATAAGCAAAATCGCCTTTTTCATAATTATTAGGGCTATTACTTAATTTAACGTTTTGATTGAGAGTATAAAGAGTGTTTTTTTGAATAGTCATTAGATTATCCTTTAAATAAAAGTAGAGCAACGGGTGCTCTACTTTATAGGTTTAATATGGGAGGAGTATTATTGTTTGTTCAACAATTTGTTAAACTCATCTTCTGCTGATGAAACCTGAACTTCATTTTTAGATTGCTTAATAAAATCATCAATATTACTTTCATCGCCTTTGGTTACTTCTGCAATCTTAAGTTTAGCAACTTCTTCTTTATGTCGAGCTTCATCAGCAAACTTACTATTACCACTAGAAGTGGTATAAGATGAAACATCCTGAATCAAATCAGCCGCTTTCGATGTAGATTGAGCAATACTACTACGTGAAACAGCGTCTTCATGCTGTTTTAAACGTTCACTGTAAATAGCTTTAAGTTTAGATGCTGCTTCGATAATGGCATCAAGATTTTGTTTATGAGCATCAAGTTCTTCTTTTTTGGTATCACGATCAGCTTCTGATTTTTTAATCAATTCAATAGCTTTAATACCATTTTGACGATATTTTTCATCTTGTGTTTTACTAAAGTTAGCAAGGTTATTATCACGAATGCCAGTAAGTTCTAAGATTTTTTGATTAAGAGTATCAAGATCACTACTCAAAATATTATAAGTCGCTTGATAGTTTTTTTGTTCAATATCCAACTCATTAAGGTTAGATTTAATTTCATTCAAGCTGGCTTTTTCAATTCGTTCTGTGCCAAGACCTTTTTCTACAACTTCATTGATCAAAACAGAAGCGCCACCAAAAAACTTACCGAAAATAGATTTAGTCATTTAATATTCCTTATGGATTGTTGTTTATATGCTTGTATTTTACGAACAAATGTCATTAAAAGCAAGTGTTTTTTAAGATAAAGGGGAAGATTCCCCTTTATTTTTAAAGTTTAAAATCATCATCATCGCTGCTATCTTGGTAAGAGCTACTAGAACCTGAACTACCAAAATCATCAGAATCAAGGCTAAAATCATCATCTTTGCTACTATCGTTATAAGTATTAGATGAAGAACCAAAAATGCTACCAAAATCATCTGAACTATCATTATCACGATATACTGGTTTTTCACGAACTACTTCACGTTCTCTTTCTCTGCCACTATTTAAAACTTCATTAACTAAAATAGATGTAGCAACAGTATTCAAGAAATCTCCATTACTACCATTATTAATAATAGTTGTTCCACCATTGCTACGATTACTATTATAATCATTACCGCTTCTTTGATTATAATCTGTATTTTGACGAACAGCAATACGTA